>NJDD01001300.1:640527-662189 GCA_002245505.1 Calephelis nemesis | reverse complement strand
CCGCCGCAATGGTCGAACATACGATAAGCGGGATCGATTCTGAACTCCTGTCTCATTATGTTCCCCTAATCATTTGTATCGAAAGTATCGATGATTCGATTAAAATTGTTCACGGCAATACTACGGTAAACATCGATAAACGTATATAAATAGTATGTTTTCAACTACTAGGTGGTAGAGTTTCGTAGCAACTCGACCGGATTAGTACTGCCACTTTACCAGTCCTATGTAGTATTTGATTTTTGACCTTACCCATTCCTGCCGCCATAACGCTTGCTGTTGACGTGTCCCGGTTCGGTGGGTAAACTTACTTTTGCTCGAAGTCTTACATCTCGATCTCAGGTTGGCAACGCACCATTAACACCTATGGTGTCTCTAGGCGGCGTGAGTTTCTTGCTATACAAGTATACAAGCACTTGAAAAACATATCCTTCTTCTTAACTCGGGGAAACAGGTAGAAATTTAGCAAGCGATCGGGGCCCAGTTCATGGATGAAGCCTAATTAAAATGAATACCACGACGACCGACCACACTAGCGGCGCATTTTTTCTTATGACTAGGGCTACCACTATCGAAATAAAGAAATAAAATAAAAAAAGAGACTCTACAACCTTTTTATTCAAGGCAAGTTGTGTTTATATCGTCTTAAATAATTTAGCGTTATACTTTCAAAATGGTTAATTTCAATATTGAAATTTTTTTACTTGTATAACAAATATATGGATTTTTCTAGCGAGATCGTAAGACTGACCTGATCGTAAAATGCCCATATTTTTAATGTTTACATGTCATCTCCCGTATCACAAGACTTTACAATATAAAAAGTAAAATAATAAAAAGTAAGATCAATTATTATCAACTTACCAGTTCATTGTATGCGGATGAGACCGGTTAGTATTTTTACGAATTCCATCTGTCACTACTTCTTACCCTAGCCAGTAGTTTAGATTAATATATTATAAATAACATAACAAGCACATGCAACTCCATAACTTAAAATATATTATTATACTAGCTGCCCGTTCCGGCTTCGCTCGGATGGTAATTTTTTTACCATAAATTGAGATATAAGCTATCCTATCTCTCAAGTTGGATCGAACTGCACATGGTGTGCGAATTTTATAATAATCGGTTAAGTGGTTTAGGAGTCTATTGAGGACAAACATTGTGACACGAGATTTATATAATAAGATATTATTTTTATTATATATTTTTCCCTGTGTTGGTCCGGGCTGGTAATAGACCATCTGCCTTCCTTGCCAGGCAGCTCATAAAAGGCGAGCATAGGCTTACCATCACTAGCACCGTGACATCCGACTAGGTGGTAGAGTTTGGATTGGTACCACCGCCTTACCTTTTCCTGCCGCCACAACGTCATGACGTGTTCCGGTTCGGAGGGTAAGGTAGCCGGTAAACTTACCTTCTTATGCTCGAGACCTAACATCCCGACCTCAGGTTGGCAACGCACCATTACCACCTTTGGTGTCTCTAGGCGGCGTGAATTTCTTATTAACAGGAAATCCGTCTGCTTGTTTGCCTTCCTATAACATAAAAAAAATATGAATGAAACAAGCTACTTAACGTTCATTTTCCAGGCTGCGCAATTGAAAATACGTTTTTTTTTAACTTTTTAATATCAACAACATTGCTCTGGATTAGATAGTTTCTAATGAAAATAATGTAGCCCGTGATTTGAAAATTACCCGGTTGTAGATAGGCTCACCGCCTATCACACTGTGGGCCTTAGTACCTTCAGCTAATCGTAGGTTGGCCCTTTGCCTATGGCGTCCGAGATAAGGGCGAGAAGATACTTGCTTGCTTTTTTACCTACTTGCAAAATTATTCTCAGAAGGGTCGAGTAGTTATGGATCTATTTAATTTTTTTGTTGAGTAGAAAGACAAAAACAAGTAGAAGAAATACCTAATGGTAACAAATCACACCGCGTAATAGTGGTAATCGTGCGTTGGCCGTTGCTAAATTGGTTAACGACAGTCGGTATTAATTATCTAGAACTAGAGGAAGCCGCGGGAGTGCTTAAGACAGATTTTTTTCATATTTTTGACAACCCTATTTAAATTTTAATATCGCAGCTAAAAAGCACGGATCTCTTTTAATATGCAGATCAGACACCTTCTTTAATCAAATGTCTTTTTACTATGATTTAAAGGATTTTAGCTCACCTTTGAGATTAAGAAACTAGATAGAAAATAAGTTCTCTTTAAAATTATAATCTTGTCACGTATTACAATCGGACTGCGGTGTTTTTATCAAAGTTTAATTTGACTAGCAATGCAAAGTCAGGTTTGTTGAATGTGCAGTAACTTGACCCCACCCACCCCTATGCTATCGGTTGGCGACGCTCTTGAATATTATAAGCTTTAGAAAGTGTGTCCAGCAACATAATTTATAATGTAGACAAATCTTAATCATACAATATTATAGCCTCGTTTTTATCTGTCCGGCAATTACGATCATTTCAAAAAGTCTCTTAATTTACGTATAGTTTGTGTGGAAAATTCGGCATTGACCGAAATTTTCAAATTTGATTTTAAAAGATGTTTAATATAAGCTCTAAATGGCACAACATTTGATGCTCACTCTTGTTGTTGCAGACGTCTTTGAGAAGTACTTTCATTAAGGTAGCCCACTTGCTTGTATTCCAGTTATTACTTTAAAAAAAAACTACTAAATGGCACTTTTAATATCAAGAAACAATCATGGCCCATAAACGATGTAGTTGTTTAGTAGATATATCACAATCTGAAGGCCGAGTACTTGGGTCAGATGTAAAAACCTACCGGCGAAACTTGTTTCTTTTGATTCAACTTGTCACCATGAATATGAAAGTGGTAGATCTCTGGATGAGTTCTATTCTATCATCAGTTGATAGGGTGTCCGGCTTGTTTGTTGAAGGGTAAGGAGACGCCTAACAACTGCAGATTCACAACGCTCGAATGATACCCAAAATTGAAAGGTATTTGTAGTATGAACACATTTGTCTGCTTTTAAAGGTCTGAGCATTTATTTAAATTTATTACATCATTTATACGAATGATCTGCATTAGTTTCGTTGTTTACTTTGCCTTACTGCAATCCGTGTAGTTTGTCCAGACAGTTGAATTTATTTGTTTTTAAATTCTTTGTTTAGTGTAGTGTGTTAAAGCCTTTCTTTGTTTTACTGCCATATTTATTAATGTAAAGTAACAAATCTATTATCCGCATTCTATAACCCTGTCCTGCAGCGGCCATTGTAAAAATGACGCTATAAATCGGTCCGGCGAGCGGTCGGCGCGGGCCGGTCGTAAATTACGACCGAATGCCACGGCCGGGAAACGGAGTGCTGATGCTCGCGACATTACAAAGGCGAGGCGAAAAAATATTGATAGGGCGGTACACTCGCGTACAGTCAATGGTCGATATAGAGATAAGGCTGTATAGTTAATTTGACATGTCACATCCATACTTTCATTTAAAAATGAAATGGTCATGAATGAGGTATTTATGAGATAATCTAATACTTGGTGACGTTATTTCCTTTCTTTTTAAACATGAAGGCAGTGACATGGAAAATTATATTGTTATTTTCCTACAAATTACAAATGGATGCATTCGAGGCGTAGCGTCTGTAATACAACGTCGGCGCGTGTCTAGACTATCAGCCAATCTCTTATAAAATATATTGTATCATTACATAAATTATTGTAAATATATTTTAAAGTAAAAAAAAAGACAAGCCCGCTGAGTTTCTTGCCGGATCTTCTCAGTGTGCGGCCGCGTTCCGATCCGGTGGTAGATTTATTATTATATAGACCCGTCACAAGTGCCTCTTGTAGGTTTATGTGAAATAAAGATGATTTATTATTATTATTATTATTATAGTATTTTTTATTTTAAAGGTATATTTTACAAAGATTGTAGTGAATGTGTTTAAGATCTCCATTCAGGAGGATACCGCTTCCGTTCTGCAACTGATAAATATCATTCTAACTTTCGCACATATTATTTATCAGAACGAAAGTGGATTACCTTTCCCCGTATTGGACCGGGTCCTCTGTGTCGTAAATACCTTCTTCCGTCTTGCCTGGCAGCTTGTAAAAGGCGAGCAAAGGTTGAATGGGTTATTTCCAACAACGGGTTGTTGCAACAAGCGATCCACTATCTTGCCTATCCTTGTCACCATAAGAACAATGACCACATGCGAGTTGAACCTGTAACAAGGCCTACCATAGCCGACAAAGGTTTTACCATCAGGAGCGCAGTGCGCATATTCGCTGTCATATCACAGAAAAGTACCTCATCCTCAAACATTATTCTGCCTTTTTAGAGCTTTAAAATGAGTTAAAGATCTAGGTAGCTACTTCTATCTTACCATAGAAATTTCCGTATCAGCTGTTATGTCCAAAGAAAAGTACGAAGCTTAGAGGCTATACTGTGATGCTTCAAAGCGATATTTTTGCAATAATACGATGTATTAACAAAAAAAAATTAAGACCTTATTCCACAAATAATAAAGTTGTGTGTCTACGTAGTATTGAAGTAACACTGGTTTAAAGTGCTTCAGGGCTGCAAGTTTCTTTATGCCATAGTTGTATCTGAACATATATTTAGAAAGCCGTTTGTTCATTTGTTAAATATAATGAAAAAAAGTTTTCCATCATGTTATAATCTCTAAAGTTTTGACTCAAAAGACTATTCGTTTTTTCGTTCCAAATATTTCTTATCAAACTTGAAAGTCAAGAAGAGTTCCTTTGAATCTTTATATCTAAAAAGTCATTTCCTATGTTTGTAGAGTTTCCTCTTGGTGTGAAAGTATCTTCACGCCCATATCTCTGAAGAGATAGGCAGAGGCACAACCAGGGTACCCACGACTAGCCGAAGACACTAAGTCCCTTTTTGCTTTTTTGCTTATAAAAATTATGCATTCTTAACTATAATTCAAAAACAACTAATAGAAGTACTACTAATAAAATAGTTGAAGTTGGTGTTTGTAGTTTCAGTGCCTTATTAATATTGTTATGTTAGGTATTGTCAGGAGAAAGCAACATTCTTAATTAGGACAGGACAACATCCTTAAGTCAAAAATTTTTTTATGATATTGGAAGGCAAACAAGCAGACGGATTTCCTGATGGTAAGAAATTCACGCCGCCTAGAGAATGTGTGGTATTGGTGCGTTGCCAACCTAAGGCTAACGGGATGTTAGGCCTCGAGCAAAAGTAAGTTTACCGGCTACCTTACCCTCCGAACCGGAACACGTCACGACGTC
The DNA here is from genome assembly GCA_002245505.1 of Calephelis nemesis. NCBI lineage: Eukaryota > Metazoa > Arthropoda > Insecta > Lepidoptera > Riodinidae > Calephelis > Calephelis nemesis. The sequence goes on along the minus strand of NJDD01001300.1, from coordinate 656,924 downwards.
ATGGCGGAAGGAATAGGTAAGGCGGTAGTACCAATCCGGGTGAATCGCTGCGTAACTCTACCATCTATTCAGGTGTCACGGTGTTAGTGACGGTAAGCCTATGCTCACTTTTCACGAGCTGCCTGGCAGCAGTATGAGTTCCAAGCGTATCAGTATTGTCAATAAAATGTGGAATGTGCGCAAATTCTGGCACACGGATAACGGACACCCTCTTTGACTGAAGTACCACTTCGATCAACCACTTACAAGTGGAATTCCTTTTGTATTAAATATTTAGTTAAGATTACCTGCGACTTTGCCCACGTACGAGGTAATGAACACACTTATATTATATATATTTTGCAGTTCGCCTCTGTGGGCTATCTTTCCGAAATCAGACTTAACTTCTTGTGGTCCCGGATGCAACCCCGGGTCGGACAACGAAACACAATCAGGAAATGTGTATTTTTTAAATAAAAACAAAGTGTTTCGCGGTTGGATAGACGCCCTGATGATGATTGGTTGCCACTAATCACATTGTTGGACGTGTCTTCGGTTAGTTGCAGGTGCCCTGGTTGTACGTCTACGTACCTACCTCTTCGGAGGTATGGGAAGATACTTTTTTCAGTCTTACAAACAAATTAACAGATGAATATAATAGACTAGCAGTTTCACGCAGCTTCGCCTGCGTAACTTGGCTTCTACTGGACTGGATTTGGATGAAACAAAGCCTATATCACTCGTGGATAATGTAGCTTTCGAATGGTGAAATAATTTTTAAAATCGGTCCAGTAGTTTTTGAGCCTATTCATTACAACCAAACAAACAAAGTTTTCCCCTTTATAATACTAGCTGTCCCGGCGAACTTCGTTTCACCCGTTCAGTATGAGAAATAATAAAGTATTATTTTTTCCATTTTCCCTGCAACTTTCTCGGTTTTTCTTTTCGTAAGAACCTTGTCCTGGCAATAATTGACACAATACAAAAAGAATTAGCCGAATCGGTCTAGTCGTTCGGAAGCTATGCGCTTACCAACACATTTAGCCATTCATTTTTATGTTATAGTATGATTAGTATGATGTCAAAGAAATACACGAATACAATAAGATGGTAAAATTGATAATTTGAAACTAAGATGTGATGTCTTTTGTGTAATTCAGTAAGTAAAATATATTCACGGGCATATCTCTTAAGTGGAAGGTAGAGTTACAAGGCACCCACGATTGGCTGAAGGTATTTAGTCTCACAATGTGATAGGTAGCAAACCTATCGCCAAGGGCACTTAACCAATCCAATTTTGTTTTTATTAAAAAATTGAAAAAACTCATTGTGTGTTGTCCGACCCGGGAAGTGAATTTCATGCAGTCAATACCAGTTCACCAGCTACTTTTCCTTTTTTTTATGTTATAGGCAGGCAAACAAGCAGACGGATTTCCTGATGGTAAGAAATTCACGCCGCCTAGAGACACCAAAGATGGTAATGATGAGTTGCCAACCTGAGGTCAAGATGTTAGGCCTCGAGCAAAAGTAAGTTTACCGGCTACCTTATCCTCCAAACCGGAACACGTCATGACGTTATGGTGGCAGGAATAGGTAAGGCGGTGGTACCAATCCGGGCGAATCGCTGCGAAACTCTACCACCTAGTCAGCTGTCACGGTTTTAGTGATGATAAGCCTATGCTCGCCTTTTACGAGCTGCCTGGCAAGAAAGGTCTATTCTGCAAAGGAGCCCGGACCAACACGGGGAAACATTTCTTGGCTAGAATATGACAGTAGCACTGTGGCACGGCATTGTTACACCATGAACTGGCCGTTGGTACCTATCCGGGTAATTAATCACGCCAAGGGTGAAATCGCAGGCAAAGTTACGAGTAGACCTGGGAGACCTAGGTCGACATTTCACGATCAAATCTATCAACAACGAGCTAAGTGTTTTCCGAAGTTGGTGTCAAGAGTCACCGAAACCGGCTCGTTTGTATGAAAAGATAATTAATGTGGAGGAAGCCAGGATCGTGAGGTTAGGCACTAGGTAACTCTTAACCTAGCCCATAAAGGACTTGGCGTGAAGATATGTAAAAGATATAAGCTATATGTAAGTGGTAACTCATGCTATGCGCCAAAACTTCAAAATTGCACTAATAATATTACGTATACACTTGATAAATTGAAATATACTTAATAAAACGTTTGAAACACAGATTGCTCCAATAATATTTGTTTTATGGAACGCTGGTCATTCTGGATGTCTAGTATAATGATAATTTGTTGTTTAATTTTCCGTTGGATAATAATAATGTTACAAAAACTGTATCTTACGAGTACATTTTTAAAAATTACCGTGCCCCGTGAACATCTAATATGATCAAGCACAAAATGGCATACCAGACTCTGTGAAAGATTCGGATAACTAGTGATAAAAGTTGAAAAAAGAATTAGGAGACCCACCCACACCTAGATCGCATAAGAAAAAGAATTTAAACTAACTTTGTTATTCAACAATTCTCTAATACCGAAATAGTAAAAACTAAATAAAAATAACAGCCGATCCTTAAAAACTAACATTCTAAAATTACTTGAACACTAAAATTACATTAATGTGATTTTTAAACAACTACCCTCTTTCAACCGTAGTCTATTTGAATTTCTTACTACCCTACTGCGCAGTAAGAGAGACCCGTAAAAATTTTTACAGTTTATGGGTTTATAATACGTACGGATGCAGTTAGTAAATGTATTGTCGAATTAATCAATTCGTGCTTCAGGTAAATATAAGGCATAAGTCAAAGAAAAGAAGTAATACCATTATATTTTTTCACCAGCAAAAAACAACTGTGTTTTTTATTGTATTTGCACGAATAACAAAGTTATAGTATTTAAGGTTTTTATGCCATATTTCGAAAACTGCTGCATACATCTTGTTCAAACCATTTTTTGTAAAAAGTTTTTTTATATCTATGTAATATATTATTATAGAATACATCTACCAACTAAGGTTAAACTGTGCTGTTTGTGATTAATGTGGCTGTAATTTGAGGACGGACGACCGTCAGGGTTCCGATGTTGGCCATTACAGAACCCTAAGGATATTTATTATCCCTAAAACTAGGTATTTAAGACTTTTATTTCACTCCTCAGTCAAATAATTAAATGATTTAAGGACTTCTTTTGAAGGAAAGTGACTTTTATCCTCAAGCGAAATCATACATAAACTTTTTTGCGATTGTGTAATTTCCTTTCATGGCAAAATATCATCATTTTTTTATATTTATTATTATTATTATTGGCTCGAATAATTCTTTCATTGATAGAAAGCACATTACCTAGAAGTAACTAAGATAACCGGGTAGGTAATTCCTGATTAAAATGTGTTAGTTGAAACCAAAGTTATTTTTTAACGTTTTTGTAAAAACGTCTTAAACTCCTAGGTTTCTTTAACACTTAATAATAATAATTTATCTTTTGTGAAAGTGATTTTAAGTGTTAATTATTTGTACACATATTATCTTTAAAGTATAAAAAAAGGAAGGGTAACGCAACAAAAAGCCGACGCATTCGCATTGCGGGCGTTCAGCTGGCGGCAGAGTACCGGGCTCGCAGAGCGCGCCAGAGATAGCGTGGGACGGGAAAAGGGGGCGGGCGAGGGGGGCGCGGTGGCGGGTAATTGGTTCGCGCCGCCCGAGGCGAGCCCGTAGTATCGCGCTTTAGTGACGGCGCCCTCCGGTGTCGGCCGTAGAGTAACAGAGTTGTGGAGTGGCTTGTACTACACAATATATTTTTTTAAATTATTTCGTTTAGATATATTATATAAATGTAAATAATACGACTCGAACCACTAAGTCGCAAAGTTAATGTCTATACTAGGGTTTTCTATCCGGTTTGTCGGGGCTGTGTATACTCGGGTGTTTGAGTATTTTTAGTCCCTTGTCATAAATGAACATCATACCCGGATACAGTAAAATAACAAATAACCTAACAATAAAATAAGATAGGCTGTTAATTGACGTTGGCAACTTCTGCCTGCCTTTTTTGGGCGAACAACAATATAGGAGATTTCCCGCAAGTGCAAAAGAAAATAGAAGTGTAGTTAGGTTATGAGATTTATCAACACTCGCAGTTTAGGCATGAAGTAAAAAAAATGCAGGTACCTGCTGGTCTACTCTATTTTGCAATGCTTTGTTCCCCAGATTTACCGAAACCGTAAAACTGACTTTGACGGCGAGAGGGTGGGATGGTGGGTTTTCTTCCATGGCAGTTTTAAAAATCTTGATTTTTGCACAACAAATAATAAATAAACGCACCCGGGTACCAAAGAGGTTGAACATCAGGAATCCCTAATTTATACCTTAATAAAAATCTGATTAATAAGAGGCAAATAAAACAGATACTACGAATATACTATTTTGCAAATTAAGTACTTTATTTAAGACTGAATAGGAAACAAAATACTTTCATAAACCATAAATAGTCCGTGAGCGATCTAAACTTGCAAGTTCTCATTTTGAATAAAATTATAAGATACCTTGGATAAACGCCCATGCACAAACTGAAAAGCTGCTCCTGAAAAGCGGACTAATCCTTCTATCATCAAAGGATCTATCTCCTACCAATTTTTTTTTATTTGGATACGTTTGCTGAATTTGTAATCCATACTAATGTTATGAATGCGAAAATCTTTCTTTATGTTTGCGTCTGTATGGGAACAACTAGGAAGCCGGGGAGTGGCATATAGGTTACTCATCCGGATGTGTAAACTGGTGTCGGCGGTGGAACTTTTGTAAAGCGGAAGAATTTTTAATTTTTTATTAATACACGGGCAATGGCGCGGGGCAACATCTAGTTTAATATACTTGATTAACGGAATATTGGGAAGATGGCTGATGCCTCTGATTGCTGATTCGTGACTTGATCAGACCGAAAATCTGTTGTCAACGTTAAACGCCAGGAAAAATTAAAATATAGTGTTGACTAAGCACTATTTTTGTATTATACAGACACTTTAATTACATAAACAATTGAAAATTGCAATAATAATTAACGTTTTAGAAACATAGATGAAGGCCTAACGTTTAACGTGGTAATGAATTATAGTAGCTACATAAAAAAAAGTTCAAAAAGTAAAATTATAATAAATGTAAAGCAAAGTCATCTCCACGTCTTTCCAGCGGCTGTTTGTCATGCTACCGCGGAGTTATAGCTATGTCATGCGGCCACCGGCGCGCCACTTTATACATCCGACGCGCTACCGCCCGCCACGATGTGCACACAGCTTTATAGCTATACCATGTATAGTCACATTGAAAACGGTTTCGAGACTTGAGTATTTTGCGACTAGGCACAAAATTTATTAAAGATTATTTCACTAGTATTTTTTATACCTATGCAGGGTACAGTAAAAATTAATTTGAGCAATGACTTTGAAAACAAATTCTTAGACATTCTGAATATTATATTTTTACTTACCTACCTACTTATGTAAGTTGTTTGAAAACCGTATTTACTAAAATCTGAAAAAAACTTACAAGACGTATGTTTAGATCCGGATTTAAAATTTCTGAACAATGTACCTATGTGTCAAATTGGATTTGATATACCTACCTACCTACTGCACTGGTGAAATATATATATACCTAGGTGTATGATATACCGAAATTATCACACAAGTTTAGAGAAATAGTACGTATAACGTCTAACGAGATAATTCAAATCATAAGTGTTCGTCTTCCTAAATCTCCTTCCGTCAGCTAATTATAAAACCTAGGTACATGTATTATCTCATGTTCGTATATAATATAGGTATATATATTTCTTTTATAAGCTATAACTAGGTACCTACCTACCTATCTTGTCAATGAATGAACCCATATTTACAGGCGGAGTAGATTTGAACATCTAAAATAATTTCAGTGGTCTAGCGGTTCGGTGTCGGACTGGACTTCTAGAAGTCCTGGGTTCGATCCGATTTGATTCGATTTCTAAAAAAACTAACGTTATCCGGGATTGGATATATACAGGCTTGCCACCTATCACATTAGGGTATTATGGGACTTAGTGTCTTCGGCTAGTCGTGGGTGCCCTTGTTGTGCCTCTGCCTACGCCTTTGGGATAAGGGCGTAAAGATACTTTTCTAGTTTATTATGAGATACCTAGTATTTTCACATTAAAATATATATTTATTGTCATGTTTAGGTAGGTACTCGGGGGATAAGGCGGTAATAGCTATTTGGCACATTGTAAAAGCGAACAGCCATAAGTTATGTTCATTTTGATAACGCTTCTAATGTAATTTATTCAATTAATATGATATTTTAATTAATAAAGCTGATTACTAGTTAAACTCAGATCTGTAAAGTTAATTATATTCTAAGCATACCTATTTAAAAATATATATTAGCGAGACGGAAATTTCACAACAAAGTATTTTGTAAGTATTAATAAAATGTTTAAAAACTTAGCAAATGAGGTACGTTTTAGAAGGCAAACAAGAATATTATTCTCGATGATACAATAACTTTATTAAGATGTGTCCATTTTTTATTTACGTTTTTTTATAGTGAGAATACTTTAACTTTGAGATAAATGATCACCGCCACCAGTGAGTACTCGCCATACCCATAGTCTCCTAGTTACTTCGTAGACCTTTTAGAAGCGAACAAAGCTCTTTTTTAATACATAAAAGTCGTAAAATGTTTTTAATATACGACCACCGCCAATTGGTTCCATAAAATTGTAGAAATAGAGACATAGAATTGTTCCATGGCATACAATTCTAATTCAAACTTCGGGTGTGTGGAGTTTTTAGTTTATTTAGCCCAGGCGGAACGGGGCCGCGGCCCGCGAGGTTGATCCGTCCCCTGAGAGCTTATTAAATGTGTGTCTGCATTTATTCTGGTAGAGTTACCATACGGGTTTATATAGAGTTACTTGGTTTAGGGTTGCGAAATATTAATATTTATTGTGTAATTATTAAAATAAATAAATTTCCCAAAACAAATAAATTGCGCTTGTTACGTTAACCACAAAGAAAGCAAATTAGAAATGTTTATTTAAAAGTGTTAGTCAACGATAGTAATACATAGAAATACTTAGATACCGGAATAAATTTAGTAAACACCCAGACTCGGAAACTAAAACATTGACGTTCATTACTGATTACACTGCGACGTCTGTCCCCGTCGGGAATAGAACCCAAATCTCGTGATGATGGATTTAGGCGTGAAACTTAGCCCCCTAGCTATCGAAGCAGTCAAATAAGTATAGGACTGATTCAACGGGTTGTTTTACGTATTAATACGTGATACCAAAATTTTGGACCCCTTTTTAACGAAAATTGCCAAGACGCAGGAGCATAAAATTTGCACACTTACAGTTTATGTGTAGGAGAAGTGCGAACGCTAATTTTCAATAAAAATGCTTATAAAGTACATTAAATCAATAAATAAAACATTATCCACACTACCATGCATTTGACACACACAAACAAATATATTGATGATAACGACAGATAACTATAAAAGATCACATATATAGTGCGCCATAGCACCAAAAAGTTTGGAATCGAAGTAGTTGGTCTTGAGAAATGAAGATGACGTTCTTATCAATAAGATATTAAAATTTATTATGGTCGAATTTCGACCAACGGGCGACCACTAGCATAGTTTATTGTTTATGGATTTATACCTATTATGGTATCTTTACCACCTATTCGATAAAACATATAATATCTATTCGAGCAGAGTACAGATTTACTCTATTGGTTTTACCCAGCTAACATACTGTTGTTACCCAGCATAAGTAGGGTTGCGGAACCTTTAAAAATGTACACATATTTTAAAGTTAGTTTCAATCTGAGTTAAAACACATGAAGATGTTTATGAAAAATAATCAAAATGAATTACGAAGTGTAATATTATTTTCTAAGCTGGCCTTTGTAGTTAGTAACTACACTGGCCAGCAATAAAAAAATAAATAAGTTCTATTTTATAAATTAAAAAAAAATGACTTTCAACCGAAAATGAATTTTGTTTCTACATTTTAAAAATTTTATAATAAAGAACATTTTTATTTTTTTATTGCTGGCCAGTGTAGTTACCAACTACAAAGGCCGGCTTAGAAAATAATATTACAGAAGACGCTCCCAAAAGAAAGTTATTACATTCTAAATTCTTATGTGTTCACTAGCAAATCACGGCATAAACTATATTATATCCCATTTTGTTTAGGTTCAAAATTGTTATTTATGCGGAATTATCAAACCGAATATTTAAATTTATTTATTTAGTAAATATTTAATAGTTTCGTGCCCGATATATTTCTTTTTGATACGCGTAGTAGAGTTCTTCCTCGTCTCGAATGTATTAGTATTCACCGCTTTACCAAACCCTATCGCAAAACGTCTTTACCGTGTCCCCGTTTTTAGGGGGGAGCCGGTAAACTTACGTGTTTTGTATTGTAATTGTAAATGAGAGCCATATTACTTATTTTTGTTTTCTCTTGTGTTTTCGGTGTGTTAGCAATATTTATATACTACAATTCTGTCTTAATACTTTATAGTAAATTTATATCAAGTTTAACGACGAATTTACATTTTTAAGTAAGTTTTTTCGTCGATTTTACAGTTCAATTGTAAAGGAATGAAGCTTCTTAGAACAGAGGTGATTGAGGACTGCGTCATTGCTTTCGAAGTATGCGGTTCACTGAAATGACAATTGAATGATTTTGACATACTACAGCTATTTCATACCGATATTCCTAGCGTTAAAATTTCATGCTTTGGAGTCAATGCATCGAAACTTGAGTCTCGTTGAAGCCTGGAAACTTATATTGTGAGTACTCTCAATACTCTCACCAATTACAAGTAAGCACACCTACTTTCTCGCAAATAAACGCACATTCAACAAAAGTTGTGTGTTTACCTAAGTTCTGATTTTTCGTTTTTACTCAAAAGCTTGAATTCGGATTTTAAATTCATTTCTTGATGATTTTCATGGAATATTAATAATTGGTTTTGAGTCTTTCCCCTACGTTAACATTATTCCTTTATTCTATGCCCCTACTACATTAGGGTAGTTTAATTATTAACGTTAACTTTTTTTAGATTTATCCCGAATACAGGAAATTGATAGCTTTTATTATATACTTTTATATTTGATATGTAGCTTTTTACTAATTTATTAACTGTTCTGATTCTTAGTTTCTCTTCCGGTATCATAAAAATCCATAACAGAAAAAATGTCAATAAACAAAATCATAAATCTTTCCAACTATTATAGGGATAATTTGGTGGGGTAGAGGAACTTGTTAATAACTATGTGAAACCACTTTATTCTATTGTTTTAACCATTTTGAAAACTAGACGAGAGATCCTACAAGCAAACGAGAAATGAGAAATCCAGTTGATGTATTTTTTAACTTTGCCTGGTTTAAAATCATGGACGCAAAAAATAAACTAAAATGAAAACGGTAATCTGGTGTGTTATGACCAGGCTATCATAAGCTTAGCGCAACAATAAGCATTGAATCATGCTAAACGTAGTGAGGCCCGGCTCGTTATTTTTCATTTCGTCAAAGCCCGCTTGGCGCTCGCTCATTACAGCGGCGTGTTTCGAGAGGCAGAGCTCGGCGGGGCGCATAAAATACGGCGCGCTATGTCGTCGACGACGTGTCACGGATACACGATCCCTGTAGGGACGTGAGATTTTAGGAAATAATGTCGATAAAATATTTTACTACAATTTCTTAAGACGAGGCAAAAATAATAATAATACTTTTTAGTAGGTGATAGTTTCGCAATGACTTAAACGGATTGGTACCACTGCCTTACCTACCTATTTCTGCCGCCTTAACGCCAGCAGCGCTTGCCGTTTACTTGATCCGGTTCGGAGGATAGGATAGTCGGTAAACTTACTTCTGCTCAAGGCCTAACGTCCCATCGTAAGGTTTGTAACGCACCATTACCACCTTTGGTGTATCTAGGCGGTGTGAATTTATTATACATTATATTATATTTTATTATACATGATATTTATAAACCGCAATTTTCTTAAAAGAATCCTATCCACAAAAATTGAAAATATTTTTTGAGAGAATTTATAAACTTTTGTACATTTTAAAATGATAAGACAAAAACAATTTGAATATCAGGGTATAAACTACCTGCCCCATCCCATAATGTAACGTAAACTGACACTAGAAAAATATTAAATGAAAAAAAAATTCGTGAAGAAGATGATGATCTCAACGTGCGAGATTGGGACATTGAAGATGATGATTTTGACTTTTTGGTAGTAATAAATCATAATCAGAAAAACTTTATTTATATTGAACATGCGAGTAATTTTTGTGCGCGTCGACACTTTTATAAACTGTATCCGGGTCGAAACCGCGGCCACACACTGAGAAGATCCTGCAAAACAAACTCAGCGGGCTTGTCTTTTTTTAAATTGGGATAATTAAATTATATTACATTGTTTAAAGCATGATCATTAGTTTTTCAAAACTTTTGCAGTGAGTAGGCAGGACTGAAATAGTTCGAAATTTTGTAAAGTTGTATGGTTGTTGATATGCACCAGTTAAGTGTTACGGCTAAATGATTTGCAGTATCATTAATTATATAGGTAGATGCATTAGATTTAACTAAATGTCCTCACAAGTCTGACGTTTTCGTTGATTAAGATGACCTAAAGGCTATATAAAATAAGGCTTTCGCATCAACAAAGGTGAATTCAAAATTTTTATTACCTTCGGTTACTGCTTAATTCAATAGTTATTCGGAAACAATAGAGAATAAGCCAAGAGATTTGTTTGAAGAAGAACATTTGTGAAGGCATTCATAAACTCGTTTGCAATTTTATAGTAGTAGTTACACATTTTCTGTTAAATGTTTAATCCGCTGTTTATTTTTATATTTTTATGCTTTGTATTAAAGATAATTTGAATATTTTTTGACACGACATTTTGAAAATCTGTTAAACAACAAATGCATATTTAGGCGAAACTGTGGAATACAAAATGGCAGCTAATAATAGAATACTTATAAAATAATCTTAATTTAAAATTTATATCGATGAGAAACTGACAAACCCTATTGAAGTACTACCCTCGCATGCAATCAGTCGGGGCGAGTCTCAGCGACGCCACTCAACGCGCCTCGTAAACGTTATCGGCTACATCGTAAAAATGCGACGTAAAATGGCGAACGTGCCGACTGCCCGCGCTACGACCTCTGAGTTCCACATTTTAAAATTTAAATTTCGAATATTTTTTACCAAGTTTATTTTTAATACAAACACATTCAGTTTTCATTTATTTCACCTTAGAATTAAAGCAATACCAGAAATAAAATATGATCGTTACTTACAATTTAGAAGATTTCGAACATTTCAGTTTTATGAAATGATCTATTTTTCTATTTTAGTCTAATCTCTAGTTGATGTGATTTTTATTCCTATTTTGTTTAGTTAAGACAGACAGACATATTGTAGACAGACAACTAAATAAATATGAATAGTTTTGGTATGATACGTGTAATAGTTCATATTTTCATAATTTATACTCGAAATAAATATCAGAAAGCTACTTTTTGAGATTTAAGTTTTAGCAGTTTATTATGCGCATAAGTTTATCGATTTCCCCATGATCTGAAGTTTTCACTTAAAATATTTTTTTTGGATATAATTTCTATACGCTGTATGACGACACGTTGATTTAAATGTAGCTTCCTCCTTTATCCTTGTATCATTCTAGAAATGACAGTTTAAACTAAAACTGTGTTTTTCAATTGATGTCAAGCGTCAAATTAAATAAAGAATAAACTTAATTGGTTTTTAAAAAAATATTTTATTAGTATAGACTCTTTGTGTGAATGAACCCTGATAATAAATAATCCTACTAATATTATAAATGCGAAAGTTTGTGAGGATGGACAGACGTTTGTATTTTTTTTTCACCGAAAAAAACTGCTTAACGGATTTAGATGAAACTTCACAGGAATTTAGTTTACACATCAGAATAACATAGGCCACAATTCATAAAACATAATAAAATAAAAATACCATTAGAAAAACGAAAGTTATGGACATTATAAATGTGAATTTCATCTGTAACGATGAACTCGTTTAGTAGGTATGCAGAACTGTGCATCTATATCCTATAGCCCTCAGTTCGCTCAAATGGTTAGAGGCTAGGCCATTCGTCGTCTTGAGATGAAAGGTTACAGGTTCAAATCTCGAATAGGGCCAGAATTTTCCTTCTTTAAAATTTATAGAAATGTCATACTAAACCAGCACAAACGTTTAAACATGAAGCAAATAACAATCACATTTTGTCCAGCTAGACAACGGGCTTCATAAAGCTCCGAGCTGCTATTCTACTCAGCACCACATAAAAAGTCGGAGAGATTGCGTCAGCTTCTTTCAAGTCACTAGCACCTTGACCATGAGTCATGACTGATGAGACTTGAACAACTTGTCCTGTTTGGTGCAGCCATCCTACCCATTCTTGCCACCATGAAATCACTGGAGGATATGGTAGCAGTAACCTTGGGCATCAGGCTTCACATCCTAGCCTAAGGAAGACAACGCGCTTATTATAGCGTATTGAATACGTGTCTCCTATGGGCTACGGATACCACATGCGTTGCCAACTCTAAGGATTTTTAAGTCACTTCAGTAGGGAAGTTTACCAACTCTCTTACGACTCGAGCGTCACATTACTAGTTTTGATTAAGCTAGTCGTGGGTGCATTGATTGTGACTCTTCCTACCTCTTCACGGATGTGGACGTAAATATACTTTTGTCCGCCTAACTACTATTTCGGTTTTTCGCGTTTGTTTCTAAAATAAAAGTACATGTATTACAACAGCTACCGGCCAGTGAAAGTCCATTTAAATGGGATCGGTTAATCAAACAATAAAAGACGAATACCTGGCATTTTTAAACATATCGCTGAAACATCTTTGTTGAACGTGGCAGCTACTCTTGATACGGTTCTAGCTACTGCAGCACCGAGAAAACAGCTTAGGGGCCATGAAAATGAAAAAAATGAAAATTATTTGTTTGCGGAATATGTGTGTTAAAAAGTTGTTACAAAGTTATTTCAGAATACAATATATTCTACCACATTGTGGTGTGCAAATATATAATTAAATTTAAAGAAGTTACACATTTATATTAAAATGTTCATTTAAATCGCAACACTTATATATATTTTTAATAAACATTTTATTTATTTATAAACATATTAAGTTCCATCAATTATTATAAATAAATTTAAAGGTAGATTAATTTATTGTCCTGTCTACCGTACACAACCACCGTTTCCAAACCTAGTCAGTCAGAAGAAGAAACGGCGAAACAAACTCGGCAACCATGATTTTTCTTGTCGCTGCTTATTAAGTGTGCCATTTGGGACGTTTGTAGGTAGTTTCCACACTGTTTCATATTCGTACTGTGCCTGAACAAAGCTAGGGCGTATATTTCCCAAATTACAAAACAAATTAACTACACATTTTTAATTTACCCTGGGAAAGAAACCCTTAATCTCCTATCAAGTCTGTAAAGCGAAACAGGACGGTTCTAGGTGCGGCCCGCGGGCGAATTCACACCCCAATTAACTCCCCCACCCCTTTGGGGGACCCCTGTCAGGTAGACCATTTGCGGCTTACTGATTTTCAGTATTTTAATTTAGAAATTTTTAATTTTGGTTGCTTGTTCAGTCTGTTTTTTTAGTATAGGAAACATGCAGACAGTCTTTCTAATGGAAAATACACACATACACCAAACGAAGATAACTCACATCAAATCTCATCTCCTAAAGCTGGGACGTAAGGTCCCAAGCGTGAGTTTAAAAAATGGATACTCTTTGGTGCTTCAATAAAAAACATAGAACGCCTGTTTCATTAAACACTGACAAACCGTGTTTCCCCGTGTTGGTCCGGGTTCCTTTGCAGAATAGACTATCTGCCTTACTGCCAGGCGGCTCGTAAAAGGCAAGCATAGGCTTACCGTCAATAACACCGTTACATCAGAATAGGTGGTAGAGTTTCGAAGCGACTCACCCGGATTGGTACCACCCTCCTGCCTCCATAACATCACGACGTGTTCCGGTTCGGAGGGTAAGGTAGCCGGTAAACTTACTTATGCTCGCGGCCTCAGGTCGGCAACGCACCATTGCCACCGTTGGTGCTTCTAGGCGGCGTGAATTTCTTACCATCAGGAAATCCGTCTGCTTGTTTGCCTTCCAATAACATAAAAAAATTGACATCGAACCAATAACATTCCGATTTAGGTACGGACATTTTAATTTTTTCGGGGGTTATTATTTTTAAATTTTATATCAAAATCAAATCAAAAAAATCTTTATTCAATACTAAATGCATTAACATTTTTAATAGAGGGTAGCGTTTTCTTTTAAATGCAACAAAGCATTTGTGTTAGGAAGCGCTGCTCTGTCGTAGCTCAATGTAAATATTAAGTTAGGTGACACTCAAGATAAAACAATATTTTTAAATGATATAAATAGATCGCCTCTGTGGTCGTGCGGTCCGGGTGTTGGACTTGACTGCATGAGGTCTCGGGTTGGAATCCCGGGTTGGCCAACGACAAAGAAATTTGGATATTTCCAATTTTCTAATAAAAAAAATGTTGTTCAGGATTGGAAACGTGCCCGGTTGGCGATAGGCTTGCCACCTATCACATTGTGGGACTTATGCCCGATTTCACCAAGAGCCCCTATAGTTTAGGGGACCTTTTAACGTTACTTATGGGACCGTTTTCATATAAAACAGTCCCCTAAAATACGTTAAAAGTCCCCTAAAATATAGGGGCTCTTGGTGAAATCGGGCATTAGTGTCTTCGGCTAGTCGTGGGTGCCTTGGTTGTGCCTCTGCCTACCTCTTCGGGGATATGGGCATGAAGATACTTTGTTTTAACATTAATTATGCAATGTTGTACAAACCGTAGAATGACATCATTTTATGAAGTCAATATAATGAAACATTACATCAAAGGATGCCCAATATTGTAAACCCTCGTTCTCTCCCTCATTATTCACGTTACTGTAGTTAGGCTTCTCTGGTTTTCATGGCTTTAATCATTTTATGACGTTTTACTTCAGAACTTTCCACTGTTTGGGATTTTTTAAGTTTTTAAGAAATGAAAGAAAGTACAAAAGAAAGATTGATATATAGCTTAGGACTTAAATTTATGAGGTTCCGGGCTGGCTGTTCAGCTTTCAACTTTCCACTGTTTGGGATTTTTTAAGTTTTTAAGAAATGAAAGAAAGTACAAAAGAAAGATTGATATATAGCTTAGGACTTGAATTTATGAGGTTCCGGGCTGGCTGTTCAGGTCTGGCAAAAAAAAAAAATAATAATAATAAATAAATATCCCTGGACCAGTAACACAAATTGAATCTAACCCCCAAAGTAAGCAAATTATATACTTGTGTTATGGGTGTTAGTCAATGATACTAATACATAGAAATACTTACATAGATACTAGAATATATTTAATAAACACCCAGACCCGGAAATGCAGACATCTAATAGTTCATCACACAAATGCCTGCCCCCGTCGGGAATCGAACTCAAGGCTCGCGGTTCGTCGATGCAGTAAGGCGAGTACGCTAGCCACTCGACCAACGAGGCGGTCAAAAAAGAAAGTGTTTTTATTCTATTTAAAAAAAAACATTACCCGGAGTTGGATATATGCCTCGCTGGCGATAAGCTTGCCTCATATAATATTGTGGACCTTAATGTCTTCGGATAGTCGCGGAACAGTAATAGGCAGAAATACTGAAAGTGACATTGGTTCGTGATAGCTCCATGGAAGAATATCTGGTAGTGAAATAACCTAATCATTTAGATTACTGGATTCTTCTTCAACTCCTTCAGATACCACTCTACTTTTTCGTACCTACATAAAGTCGGTCGGTTGCTTTTATAAATAATAATAATAATAAATACCCCTGGACAAATCACACAAATTGAATCTAACCCCAAAGTAAGCAAATTATATGCTTGTGTTATGGGTGTTAGTCAACGATACTATTACATATAAATACTTAAATAGATACCAGAATAAATTTAATAAACACCCAGACCCGGATATGCAGACATCTAAATGTTCATCACACAAATGCCTGCCCCCGTCGGGAATCGAACCCGAGCCTCGCGGTTTGTCGATGTAGTTAGGCGAGTACGCTAGCCACTCGACCAACGAGGCGGTTTTGTTGTGTCCTGGTTAGAAGAATAAATTAGGTAATAATTTCCCTCTGTTTTTCCGGGTCCGCTGAGTAGAATAAATATACCATCTCCCTTCTTTCAAGTAACTCGTAAGAGGCGAGAAGTGTTTAAATGAGCTATTACCAACAAAACCACTGGCGGTAGAACGCTATGCAGCAACTTGCTTTGGTAGGAATCC
>NJDD01001300.1:626943-640518 GCA_002245505.1 Calephelis nemesis | reverse complement strand
GCCATAATGTCATTTTCCGGTCTAGGTATATCGCCTCTGTGGTTTAGCGGTCCAGGTGTTGGATTTGACTTCATGAGTTCCCGGGTTCGATTCCCGGGTCGGGCAACAAAAGAAAATGTGGTTTTTCCAATTTTCGAATTAAATAAAGTGTTGCCCGGGTTTAGATGAGTGCCCGGTGGGCGATAGGCTTGCCACCTATTTCATCACAAAAGAGTATCCAACTTCAGCTTGGTACAGTAGCAGACATTTAAGTACCTATGTATGGGATACACATAGGTTTTATATATTCACTCCCATATCTCCCAAGAGGCTGGCAGAGGCACCAGCAGAACACACACGACTAGCCACTAAGTCCCATATTGTGCTATTATACTTCTAGTTCTTTAGTTGCCCGACCCGTTGTTTGACTTGACTTCAAAGGTCGCAGATTCTACCCCGGGTCAGGCAACAAAAAAAAGTGTGTTTACCTTTTTCTAATAAAAAAAAAGTTGCTTGAGATTGGGGATGAGCCGGGTTGGCGATAAGTTTGCCTCCTGTCACATTGTGGGAGCTTGTGTTTTCAGCTAGTCATGAGCACCGAGGTTATATCTCTGCCTACTGCTTGCTGGATACGGGCGTGAAACGTTTTATTTTATCCAACATTATTTTAAAACGGAATCAAAACAAATCTAATATTAAAAATCGTTAGAGATACTCAACCGAGCGGCCGTCAAATTGATAACTTGATAACCAGCCCCCGGTGATTGCGAATCCCGGAGCGATCCCGTGACACGATCCGCAATCCCGCCTCGGGCTTACCCGGCAAAGAAAGCTTTAGTGCGCCCGCCCGTTTATTATTTTATGTAAATCGTAATACAGCGACGGATGGAATGATAACAGTGTTGGGATCTATACCCACTGTCGTTTAGTCTCGGTGCGGTTAACTACACATAAAGCTTACCTAATTTATCCCAATTAATTGTTGCCTAACCACTCGAACCAGATATAGAAGTTCCTAATGGTTCCTTACTAAAAATATAGTATAATTTAAAAGCTCTGAAACTGTTAAAACTGATTACGGTATACCTACCTATCCAATATCATCAATATTTCTTGCCAATGATTTATGAATTACTAGCTGTATTCCGCTGGTTAATCGTTCCACAGTAACATTTTTTGGGATGACAACTATCCTAAGTGTTAATCCAAGTTACCCTCTATGCCAAATTTCATGAAAATCGGTGCAGCAGTTTTTGCGTGAAGGAGTAACAGACAAACATACAAACTTTCGCATTTAGAAATACCCAGGATTAAAGTATATCATCATATTCTGATGAAACACAAAATCACTAGTATTTTATCAGAATATGATAATACCGAGAAGCACTGATAAAAAAAGTTTCAATATAACATACAGAATCAAGTGACAGTGTTTTAAGTTCAAGATACCAATAGAACTTAAGTTTAGAGACACTAAGTAAAAGTTGATGGACTTATACTTAGAGATTGTAGCTTAGAAGATTAAGAGAATTTAGAATTACTCATTAGTCTATAGACTAGATTGTAATGTCGAAGAAGGTGCTCAGTAGAGCTTTTTATGGAGAAAAAAAAAATAACATACAGACTAATTGTGAACTTGGTGACTTAGTTTAAACGATCATCAATAAGTCCAAAGATTACGAACTTACTCTTATATTACATTATTAAGCCATGATAATTGCAAGGCATTGGTTACAATGTTATAATATATCATCAGCATAAAACTGCAATTAAGAAGGCGGCCTTCCTATTGTAATAGATCCACTGATATTAAAGAGTATAAGTTGTAATGACTAATAGGCCCAAACTCTACTAAACAAGAACGTAGGACAAATCACGGTGCGCTTTAATTACATACCATGTTGCCCTAGTACTACATCTTGGTTTCTATTGAAACGGAGCCATAATGCAATTGCGTCCTTACTTACAATAGGACTAAAACGTAGGACAAATCATGGTGCGCTCTAATTACATACCATGTTGCCCTAGTACTACATCTCGGTTTCTATTGAAACGGAGCCAGAATGCAATTGCGTCCTTACTTACATACAATAGAACTAGAACGTAGGACAAATCATGGTGCGCTCTAATTACATACCATGTTGCCCTAGTACTGCATCTTGGTTTCTATTGAAACGGAGCCAGAATGCAATTGCGTCCTCACTTACAATAGGTTCCATCTATGTATGTGTAATAGAGCTCCTACACGTACGTAACCATCGCCAATATCGCGTTCCGGTTAAAATTCTAAAATAGCCATCCACCTTAAAAAACGGGCAGAAAATCGATAATCTTAAGCACTTTGTTTTAAATAAATGTCTACATAAGCTCTTACTTCTTTCTCAGCATCTGAGGCAAAACATTCACCATGTTCTTGGTAGTATTTGCTAAAACTTGAAAGTTTGTAATAATCACCCTTTTTTATTATTTTTGTTCAGTTTTCACATGAAGTTGTGTTAAATTGTCCTCCAGTGCGGAAAGATGCCACGAAACTTTTCCACCTTGGTGAAAATGTTTTTCCTAAAAAAATAATGTTGACCCCGCCATCCCAGCCGCTGTTTAGAATGGTCTCAATGTTAATGAAGTTCAGGGTCTGGGGATCTATGATTCTGTTTGTAGCTGGAAGAGTTTTAGAGATGTCTTTTTTGAATAAAAAGTAAATTCCAACTTACAGTGAAGATTTGCTTGAACTGTTTGTATTAGCAAGAACCTCGACTAAACCAGCAAAGGTGACTTAGGCATTTTGAATTTATTTACTAAATTAAATTCTAATCGGTGAATTACGACTGTATAATATAATTAGATAATACTAGCTGACCTGGTAGACGCCATTTGCTATTTTTAATGTGATTTTAGTAAAAACATTGGGGTCAGTCACCCTAATCACTTAGGAGTTTAAAATAAATGTTGGCCGGTTCTCAGACTTACTCAATCTGATCATAAAATTTCATGAGAATCGGTCAAGCCGTTTCGGAGGAGTACGGGAACGAACTTTGTGACACGAGAATAACTTTAGATAATAAATGCAATAGATACTGAAGGCAAAATACTTATTGCGAAGCCATTATATATTAGGATGTTTGAAAAAAGAAACTCATAATGAATTTCAAAGCGTTGGCCCAAATGCCTGGAAACACGCCTCAGTAAGGCCAAAAAGACACATTAGGCTCAACTCATTTTCCCGCCGATTTTAAAGTCCGCGCGTGTCATATCCTCTGTCTAATCCTCTTTTAATTTTGATTAATGTTCCCCCAAGCGTATTCGAACGTCGCGTTCGTAATTCAAAATTAGGTCTTTTTTGCATTGTTTTCGATGTTCTCTGAGTGGGCTTAATGAAGTAATGTTGCCCTTTTTTAAAAATTGGTAAAACAAATAACACAAATTGGTTAAACCCCAAAGTAAGCAATTCAGATGCTTGTGCTGTGGGTGTTTTCTAACAATACTAATACATACTTACTTCAATAGATACCATTAATTTAACAAATACTTAAACTCAGAATGATGTTCATCGTATATAGATGCACAATGTTGGTGTTCATCTCACTAAAGCCTGATCAATACAAGAGTTAAACTGCAGCTTCTAGGCCTCCAAACTCCAGGTCGGTAGACCTAATCTTAAATAGGTACCAAAGAAACAGTAAAAGGCTCCGCTCCGAGGCAAGATATGTCTTAGCGTTGTAAGTGTACAGTAGATCTACGAAAATGTGCCCGCATTAGTATGTAGTGGCATGACTTGAAACGTTATAGGGCCGGTAGAGTCGCTCGAATTTTCGTAAAAATTCATGCACATCCCAGCGTATACAAATAATTTCACCACTTTTTAGTAACAGTATGAATTACCTACGTATTTTAATGCAATAAATAGATAACGTTTATACGGCGAACAAGTTGACTAAATAAACCGTATAGTACAACTTCCTGATGTCGCTACCAAATCTAAATGTTACCCAGGAAAGCTCGACCGGAATTCAGATCAAATAAAATTTCAAAAAATGATTCGGTAACAGCTTGGCTGCCTGGCACTATCGATGAAATATACTTTAACTGTGCAACACTAGCTATGTATTGTAAAGTATGTCGGCTGCATACTCCCATAAAATACAGTTTTTCTTTTCTATCTCTATATCAGGACTAGCAAATTTCCAGGTTTACATTTTTTATAAAATTATTAGCATTTGCGAGGTGATTATTTAAATTTTTGAAAAAGAAAACAATCGGTGAACAAATCTTTTCTCTTTCAAGCTCATTACAGAAAATACATATTGATGGCTTCCAGTTACATCTTGTTTAAACCTAACTTGTCATAAAACTTTTGTAGCAATTTGGTTCAGATAGAATAAATTCAATTAATAATACATAATATATTATATATTTTATACAACTTAATACAATTCATAATAGGTACTTCAGCTTAGTTTGCTCGGGTGCTAAAATCCCGGCCTCAGGTTGGCAACGCATTACCACCTTTGGTGTCTCTAGGTAGGCGGCGTGTATTGCTTACAAATAATATGTACATAATATTATAGAGAGAGAATAAAAATTGCTAGAAAATTGTGAAGTTACTAGGAAAATAGGCGAAGGTAATAAAATTGTCAATTACCAGGCGAGCATACTGCGACGGGAGAGAGGTTCACGGGGCGGACGTGGTGCGGCTTCCTGCGCTTCCTTGCGGAAATAGGGCCCGTTCCGGCCGCCGTCTAATGGCGCGTGCCTGTGATGTTATGAACGCCTTGTGCTCCCGCTCGTTAGTTCTTTCAACGATGACGAAACTTATTCGACGTGCTCACCTTCATTTTACCGATTGGTAAAAAAAGGTGCAAGAAGAAGCAATCAAAGGCTTGATATGTGTATGTATGACTTTTTACTAGATTTCTCTCAACTGCCCAATAACACACAAACAGCCTCAATAATTTATGATGATAAAACTTATGTCACTGAATAATAAAAAACGAAACAAAAACGGCTGCTATTTGCCATTGTTTAAAGCAATTTTTACAAATTGTTTTTAACGGAAAACCTTTTTACTGCCATGTCGGTCAAAAAGTTAGCATTAGGGCCGATTTCCATTACTGTTCCGGCGCCAGAAGTGGGAATGCCAACGAGAAAAAATATCGGAAGGTAAGAGACAACGCTTTTCAATTTATACGGTACCGATGACCGGTCTGTAAAATTCATTTAGGTATATCTTCGCAACGAACGTGCGTAATTCAGTTACATATTATGAGTAGTATTGTTAAGTATTATGTCTATATATATCGCTTTCTAATCTTACATACAGTATGCTGTTAGTTGTTTTACAGGTGGCATTGAAAATCTTTTTTTAATTGTAGCGAGACAGTTTTGTAGAAATCTTTAGATAAGTATTGGCATTGTTTCTAATTTAATTATCTGTTTTATCTTAGTCTCTTTCTTTCCTGAAAATTAGCTCAAAATTTTTTCAAAGTATCTGCTACGTAACGGAATGGCTAAGTTTTACGGTCCCGTTACTAGGTGGGTTTTAGGCTCAAAAGTGTAACAATTTTGCGTAACGTATTTTGTAGACGGCCCCTAACAACTTATGTTTTTTTCTATTTAAATGCAATGTGCAAGATGAAAGAAAATTTCATGTTCTTATATCTGCTACATTCGGTTCATGGTGTCACATAAAAATCTCACAGAAAAAAGTCGGTCAAACGTTACATGCAATACCTACTTACAGTTTCGGCACAGGCCTCCTATCACAAATAAA
The DNA here is from genome assembly GCA_002245505.1 of Calephelis nemesis. NCBI lineage: Eukaryota > Metazoa > Arthropoda > Insecta > Lepidoptera > Riodinidae > Calephelis > Calephelis nemesis. Next base: position 634,772 of record NJDD01001300.1, on the reverse strand, counting down.
GAATGAAATAAAATAGCTACCTACTTTCTCAATCTATGTTTTAATATGTGGCTGTGGCCCTAAATCATAATGTCAACTTTTTTGCGTCCGTCAGCTCCAAACCACGTCAAAACTGCTTGCAATTGCTTTAATAATGTCAATATTATTGATAAAAAAAACTTTTGATAGATTGTGCTGTTGATTTAAAAATCGAACCAAACTGTAAACGTCTTTCATTAAACCAAGTAACTTATTTCAATTAACAAAGGTTTCGAATCGCATGTTGGACTTGAATCTTGATGAATTTGTTTCGATAAATACGGACATTGATAGTCGAGTAGTTTGTAAGGAAGCACAGTACAGAAGTTATAAAGTACCTAGCTACCTACGCTTGTGCCGAGACGCGCCTCGGTTCAACGAGGCTGACAGCCTTTACTGTGAAAATACAACTTGATACTTTTGTTATATATTCTTGTAGTATTTCTTCGTCGCCTTTTAAAGTAATAATACGTTTTATGATTGAAGTAAGCACTGTGAAGCAGAGCCAAACACGCCTTTGGTTTAACGATATACGTACCTATTGCCAATATCCCATCTTAACTTATGTCATCTCCTAGGTGACGCATAGTGGTGAAAATTTAGCCATTTTTATTGCGTTGATTTAATCTACTATCAATAATAAAAATAAATTTTAACTTTCTCTGCTTCTTATTTTATATCTACTTATTAATTTTAATTATGCTAAATCAATTTTTAATGCAATGTTTTTGTTGCCATATGTTTAAAAAGAGGTGCAAAGTGTTCTCTTCTCCGTCCATATATAACTCTAGTATTTATTCAACTATATCGGTACATTTTTCTTTTAAAATAAGCACTGTAGCACAGAATTAAAAGAACTAACGTCACTGTAGTCTGTATAGAATTTTGTTCGTGTTGAGACGCGCCTGGGTTCTACGAGTTGTCGGACGAACCATACTGCGAAAATGATGACTTGATACTTTGATCATAGAGCCATATCATATCTTTTTGTAGTTTTTTTTTGTTTTTACAAAACGTTTGAATACCGATACAGGACATATTACTTAGGTATGTGAAATAAATAATAAAATTTAAAGATAAGCTAGCTATAAAAGCTAGTGTGTTTATTTATTTAGTAAAACAAATTTAAACATTCGTTACTTTAAACTTCATTCATGGTTTTGGTATATTTTATAACAATTCTAGTTTTAAGAATGACAAATAATTAATCTATATTTTTATAGTAATGTATAGTTACTACAAAAAACTAAAAATCTTTAATAGAATAACTATGCCATAATATTGCTGACTAAACTACTGATGTATCTATTAAATAAGTTATTTTGTAATAATCTACATCATTTTATATTAGTCCCTTAAAAATTCCATATCTGAATTGTGTTTATGTAAGTATATATTATACTGATACTCACACCAAAATAATTTATTCAGTATAATAATAACAACTGTGAAAAAAGTTTTCTTGTGTTTTAATCTCGTGGTTTAATCTTAACTTAGCTAAAGAAAACAGTTGGGCTATTTAGCTGAAACTAGCCTTCATAAGCTAGCCTCTTATGAAAAAAAAATATTTAATCTTTTGCTAAATTTTCCAACATTAGGTCTAGTTCGTTAATGCTTCGGTTTCGTTAATCACTAACAAACAAAGACACACATAAATACAACTTTCATTTATCGATTTACTGAAATTCATTTTAATTAACGATGTTTTCGAATCGCCTTTTGGAGTGATTATTATAACATTCCTATTTCGATAAATACGAAGGCCCTCTTGTATCAGTAAAGTACTTTGATACATTTTCTGTTGTAAGTGAACATTGTATAGGAGTTTATAGCTACGATCATGCCGAGACGCGCCTCGCTCTTCAACGAGTTGCCGACGATATGTACTGCGAAAAAGACCACTTGATACTTTTACTATCTTAGATTCTTAATTTTAATATATCCTTTTAAACACGTGGATTTCCTCTTAATAAGGAATGCATGCTACCTATATACACTAAAAGCTGAAATGGTGTATTGGTTATTACAATGTTAAATGTAACTTCAGCACCCGTATACCCGAAAATCGAAATACATACCTACGGTAGAATCGACTATGGAGAAAAAAAGATTATACATGTAAATCTTAATAATCTTCTTAACTTATAACAAAACCAAAAAAAGTGAATTATGTAAATCAATTTAAAAGAAAAAGATTCGTGTGACTAAAAAGAAGCAGCAGAACAGGTTTTTAACATTTTTGTCTGACTGTCTGTCCGTGTCGTGACCGCGATTCACGCCCATTCTATTCAACTGATTAGGACAAAATTTGACTGGCAGATTTTTTATGTTCCAAAGAAGATAGTATAATACTTTTTATCTCGCTCACTAAAGGTTTTCTCGAGGAACAGGGGTAAAAGTCAAAATGAAAATTGAGCTATATTTCATTAAAACGCGTGGTTTGAATTTACTTGTTTGCTTTTAATTTTTAGTATGTGCTTTACAGATTAACCAGTACTTTATTCCAAGTCATAAGTTTTGTACTTTAAAAAGGATAGACATAACACCAATAAGTATAAAACGACTAAATAACTTAAAATCCGGACCGTAGACAAAAATTTTGAACATCATCTTATATAAAAAAACATATCTTCATACCAAGTCTGCCTGCAGGGTAGGCGAGAGTATGGACTATGAAGTGCCAAGAGAACGAATTTTTCAATTTTTCCAGGTCTTCTATTAATATATTATGTATATTTTTATACAATTTCAAATTATATCAAAACTTAAAAAAAATCAAAATCTTTCTCCAAATTACACTTCATACAATTTTTATTCTTCATAAAGGATTCTACAAAACGTAACCCTTTTATTGACAGTAAAATATGATTTCCAAGGTTCATTTATGTTAGGGCGGGGTATCTGTGACACGAGACCAGCGATCAAAAGCCCTTAAAGGGCAAGAGGCGCCCCTCCATCTGTCACCCTCGTTACGCGTATGATACGTCGTAACGCGGCCCCACTTTTTATATTACTGCCAATTTTTCCTGTTCTCTCCAACTTTTCTTTCATATTTGTGGAATTTATCTTTTTTGTGTGGTTGTTTTGAGCACCTATGATGGTTTATGGCTTTGCAATCCCTTGCTGGTTACAAAAAAAGGTTTTTTGTTTTACGCGTGTCTGTCGGTGTATTTATACCAGATCTCGAGATCCACTTGACGATTTTTATACATTAATAGACTCATGTCTTTACGCTAAATCCCTTGCGGGGTAGGCAAGGGTATCGAAGGCCAAATATAACGATCCTTGCAAAACCTTTCTGGCTTCCTTCACATTCAATATCCTTTGCCGGTTCCGGAGACTCTTGACACCACCCTCGGTAGCGGACCTAGCGATTACATTTTGGGATGTCATCCTAGGACTACTCCGGTACCTACATTCATTTCTACACGACTGAACCAGCGGAGCGTGCCCTTTCTCATTTTGAAACCAACACTGTTTTTCAATCCCACTCTTTCTCGGCTCTCACTGGTAGGAATGCGGTCAACGAGCGATACACCACAGAATTTTATGGTTATGATATACAAAGGAATTACAGGTAAAATTAATTAGAAACTATTGACCCTTAAAGTTCCTGTTTCATTTATAATTCAGCGATTCAATTCATAGACTGAAAGGCCCCATTAGATGTAGTTTATCTTAGGATTAGCATTATATGCGGTTATTGCAAACAAACCGACGGTCATGTTAACTGTGTATCCATCCCTAAGGACTGAAATATTAGATACGTTGTAAGTAATTACACCGGCTTATGTTCTAGCTCTGTTTGATATCAAGCTTTAAGTCATTGATGGTAACAGGCATTATTACTGTCAAGTGTTACATACACTTATCTATGAACATGAAAATCACTTTAAAAAGCTGGCGAAGCCGCAGAAAATATAGTAGGTATTTTTATAAAACATTAACAAAAGCTTTTGAATTACATTTTAACAATTTGAGTACATATAATGTTTCAGAGAGGCGCAACACATTTCTGAAACTGCTTGACGTTTTTTGAAGTGAAAACTTTTTTTTGGAATGGGTATAAACTTCTATGCTCTCGTCAGGACACGTGACCTAACCGAAAACTCGTAAGACGGATAGAGAGTAAACAGCCGGCGCGGCGTAGGAGAGGGAGCATCCCCCTCTCTTTCTACGGCGCGGCGAAAATGTTTGCCTGCGCCTGCTGTTTCGTTTAGACAGCGCAGGGCGCTTGCGCGAATGTTCGTGTTGTCATGTTTGTGTACGATAGTGCAATAAATCAATATTGTGTTCTACCATATAAATGATAGCACTTTCATATTATTGATAACAATTCGTGCAAAATTATTCTCTAAACATTCCAAAATATCAAAAATGCACAACGTGCTCCGGCGCTCCCAAGCGCAGCCCGTCGTTTTTTTATACTGAAAGAAACATACTTCCTTTACGTCTATTAGATGCGATGTAAACGAGGATGAAACGTTAGCCATTAAAAAACAAAGTTTCCGAGAAAGTTTTACTTGAATTTTGAATTTGTCATATCCACGTTCAATCTAGATTATTCTGAAAACTTATTCGGGTCAAAAACCCTATAGTAATACCGAAACAACAACCGCCTTATATTTTTCCTGCTGTCGTTTTTTTTCTGCGTATTTTTCCAGGGTAAAAAGTATCCCATTTTATACCCAGGATAATAAGGTATAATAACAAGTTTCATCAAAATCAAACCGTTAGTTTTCACGTGATGCCTGAACATACAGACAAACATTTTTTTAATCACATATTTGGGTTTGGTATCGATCCAGTAACACCCCTTGCTATTTACTTTTTCAATATTTTCAATGTACAGAATCGACCCTCCCTAGAGTTTATTATATTATGTAATAGATGCCACAGAACATAAATTGATGTGTACTTAATGTGGAAATTCTGAGTCCATCTTTTCTTTGGCCCCCGCCAGCACTTTCACGTCTGTATTTGCTACTGACAGGTTTCGGTTTTGAGGGTAGGGTAGGCTTAACTTACTTATGTATAAAACTAGGAAGCTTTTGACCTTCGGTTAGTAAAAAAATATTTGCATAGTTCTTTGTATATAGTTTTAATTCTTTCTTTCTTTAGTTTTTGGCATTCGCGTTAGCATTTTGCCATTAGTCAAGTAGAAATTTTGCATCAAATTTACCAAAATCGGGATTCATTTATAATTAGTCATAAGTCGTCATTAAGTCGCCTCAGGGTCTTGGGTAAAGTGGTGGCCTCATTACTCAATTGTGAGATTTGGCGACAAAGAAGAAATACCTACACGATACGCTCAGTTCTTCATGATTATTTCATTTGTGCGCTTTCACTGAACCAAACTGATCAAAATTGACTAATTTTACTCAATATAAACACGAAATTCAATAATTGTGAAAAAACTTCGACCGTCTTATCTCTCGATGGCGCCAAAAACCGTGACATACCTTTTAAAGTCATTGACCTCTAAGTACCTATTTCTATGTTTAAAGTAAATACAATTAGATTAGGACTTCAGGAACTGTACACAAATAATCTTTAGCACAGTTCTGCAAGTCAGAAGTCTCCATTAGGTAAACGCGTTGACAGATCTCCCTTGTAGAACCTTGAAACAAACAACTTGCTCTCAAAGTGTCTGAGCGTGACGGGAAACGGATATTACGGCTGCTGGCACGGTACATGTAACTTTAGGGTTCCGTCTGTGGAAGCAATCCTTAAAGATAGAACTTAAATTTTGTTATTAACTATTTAAAACCAGTTGTTGCTTATTAAATTGCTATGTTTCAACAAAATCAATGAATTGGTAGCCGATATTGCTGATGAAAGAAAAGTTGTAATGGTCTTATTGTTGTCGTATGGGTAAGCATAAAAAGTTACTATTAATTTTGTATCTGAATGTCTTTGTATTCTCATGTCAAATATTTGAATAGAAATCTTAATTTTAACTGGCGCAATCAAATGTAATTCTGAACTTTTTGATTGTTCGACTTTTAAGAAAATTAGAAACTTGTTTTATGTTCTCCAAAATCCAAATCCCTAATGAAAAATAAATCACCTTTCTCTTAATTAGTCAGGTCGTAAGCGGAGCGTGTATAGATTAAATCTGGGATTTCAGTGTATTTTTTAATATTATATAGACGCGTTACAAGTGCCTTTTATGATCTATGTGAAATAAATAATTATATTGTGATTTCGTGGAATATTTATGTTTTAAGAATAACTTTACTGTACATTTAACTTTAAAAAAAATATCCTTATGATATGATAATAATTGTGCAGCTATTTAAACATATAGATTATATTTTAACGGATAGATATTTAACCTTTGTCGAATGAAATACTTACTGTAATCACTTTAAGCATTTTATGCACAATATAACTAAATGATTTCATTGAATAACTTTATTGCTATCGCAAAATTAAGGAATTACCTGCGAAATAAAAGCAAAGCGTAAAAAAGCGAAGCTGAGACTTGCCGTCCCCGAATTGTGCCTTCTCTCCCGAAAATGGTAATCGAGCGATAAAAATCGCGCTTTTTGATGACTGAATGAGTTTATTATTTATATCCAGTTTTTTTTTCAACGAATTTTTTTTTTCTTTTGAATGTTACTTTTATGAAGCTATTATAATCATGATTAATTTGTAAAAAATATGGATCTCCATTCATTTCCGACAGTAATTTAAAATGAGAAATTTAATATTTTCCGTAAAAGTCTGAATCTAAATTTTAAAACCTCTTCCAACATTATTTTAAAAATATTTAAATAGGTATTTCAAATTCAATGTAGAACTTGCATGGTACTATCTTTAAACGGCAGAAAGCGTGCGATAAAAATTGCAAGTCGTATTACACAAGTAGACACGTACACGTAGTACCCTATCGCACTGCTCAGAATCGTGTAGTGGCTGACTTGCAGCACGTACAGACTATGAGTCCTATGGATTTTATATTTAAATTCATTTTTCTTTTTTTCTGAACTGCTTACAGAATAAATTGCAAAACTTAGTTTATTAAACTTAATCGGTTTGTGAATAAAAACACCAAATGAAATAAAAAACGAATTGCATAAAATGGTCTTAGAAATACTGATGTTCGGCGGAATGAATAAAAAGGAATTTTAGTACAATTTAATAATAATAAATAAATAAATAATGTAAAATTAAAGTATATAATTAAAAGAAGAACTTTTTTTATTAAAAAAGAAACATGCTTACTCAAACTATCTGTCTTAATTATTCATAAATTTCCAAATCGCGTTGTGGTTTTTATTTATATGTAAGTACATATGTATTGAATTTTAGATTTTTTTTGATATTTGACCTCAATTGTAATAATAATTCACCAAAAAACCTTACCATCTTAGTCATACTCAGTATAATAAGTAATGTTTTTACTTTTTAAAGCAACAAAACAATATTAGAAAGCCCTGTTGTAGCATCTATGTACGTGATGTACCGTTTGTATAACTTTGAGGGTAGAATGTGTTCTAACTTCTGACGAAATGTTTTCAGCCATAACGTCCACATTTACGCGTCAAAGTGTAAGTTTGATCCACACCACTGTGATGCTTGGACATCTAAAACTGCACATACGTCTTCATCCTATTAAGCAGTAGAGACTGTATTCAACCAGGCCCGATAAAAAATAAAAAATGATGTCAAGTAGATATAAACAAAAAAATAATTGCGTGTGTACTTATGTACACGCGTTAGAAGTTATACTTCTTCGGCGTAATAAGATAAAAATCTTTTCAAAAATTTTATCTTTTGCCTTATTTTACATTTGTAGACAAAAT
>NJDD01001300.1:601814-615653 GCA_002245505.1 Calephelis nemesis | reverse complement strand
AAAAAAAAATAATTTTGTTCGATTAGCTATCCTGACACTTCTTTTTAACCTACCTAATTTTTTGGGTATTTAACTCTAATAGAGTTATCGAAGTTTTTTCATTAATAATGAGTAATTATTTTTTCGTTTTTAGAGTACCTGAGTACCTATCTACTGATGTCAAACTTTGAATATGAATAAAATATTTTTTTAAGTTTTTTAAAGCGTTACAATAAATGTTGATTAGCCCTGCTTTGCTCTCAATGACCGTTTTTTCTCTACGTTTGATTTAGAGAATATTTAATAGACTGCACACTTTACGCTAGGTACTTTAGTCTTAAAATTGTAAAATACATACGTAGGTAAACAGTTTTTAACATGTAAAATAAAATACCAAATAATCATTTTATAACTAAATTTTTTCGGTGCTGGTCATGCTACGGCCTTCCTATAGCTATGCTTGCTTGTGACACCAGAGAGAAAGATGATTTACCTATATGCTGTTTTGCAGACTGCATGCATACTTTCATTGTAGTTTCAAATGATCACGATGGCATTATCGTGTGCACCTTAAGAACTAATTGTCGTATTCAGTGTTGCCAACCCTACTGTTTTAACAGATTTACTGTTTTTGACGTGACAGCACTTTTTTCTGTTTTAGTACGATTTTCTGCTGTTTTTTTTATGCCAGTGTTGTTATTAATACAAATCAAAGGCATTTTACATACAAAATCTGAAATATACGAATGTTACGCATTTGATGCTACTGAAAATCATATGAAAAATTTTAACAAAAGGATGTACGATTTTAACAAAAACAATGAAACAGAAAATGTTTAGGATAGAGTAATACACAACAATGAACAATGTTTGTAATTTTGATCACCTATTTCTTATGAATAATATGATTATGTTGTATTTTTTTCAATAATGTGTTAATTAAAGAAGTACTGTTATACATCTATCTATATAACTAATTCTATGTCCCAATCGAAAGGTTTTTGAGATATGTATGTAGATTTAATGTTTTGAAAATGTAATTTTACTGTTTTCTACTGTTTTTTTGATTGGTCTACTGCTTTTCTATTCACTGAGGTTGGCAACACTGGTCGTATTAGTAAGACCTGCGGCAATCGTGAAATATCCCTCCCGTTCGTCCCACCAAAAAAGGATGATGGGACGAACGGGAATACAAATTTTGGATTTAACAAATTCCAGTTCGTCCTACTGGTGGAACAAAGCTTGATGGGACGAACGGAAATAACCCAGAAATTGCAGCGTTTATATAACTGACTTTAAAATGTACTTACTAAATCACTTGAGCTCACGACCGTTGTCCTTTCCTAGCTATGACAATTCAATGTTTTTTAAAATTTTTTTTTGAAGTGAAACTTCTTTATCGGGGTTGGAAAAAAATTTAGTGTAACATTTTTTCGTTACGCGCCGTCTTTGTTCTTATCCCTACCACGCGTGATTCGAAGTATACTTTCTACAGCGGAGTAGGGATTGGCAATAAACTTTATTTAACCAATTTCTGTAAAGTTGCGTATAGTAAATTATTTTTTGAAAAATAACGTCATAAAGAAGTTTCACTTCTTCCCTTCTTACAAGTGTACACTAGTACACGCACCCTTTTTTTTTAATTTCTTCTGACTAAATCTTGCACAAAAAAAGAATTAGCGAAATTGGTTCATCCGTTCACGTATGTTGCGATGACGACGAAAAATAGCGATTCATTTTTAAAGAGATGGCTGAAAAGTTTGTTCTTTTTTCTCTCTCTCTTTGTCTGTGTGTGTCTGTCTGTCTATGAAATCATAACTTTTGAATGGGTGGACCGATTTCGATGCAAATAGTTGAAGTCTCGAGTACGTCAGCTATACGCATCGAAATTAGTCCACCCTTGTCCTTAGTATGTACTATGTAGGTACCCATGTATGTTTTGTCGGGGATTATACAAAAACAATAATTTTAGGATTATTTTATACATATAAGATTACGAAGTTTATTAACCACAGAGTCACCAGGAAAAACGTTAAACAGCGCGGCCTTGTCTTTATTAAATTTTTATGTAGCGCGTCCTTAGTCGGGACATAAAATTCGTTCAGTCGAAGCTTAACTTAAGCTCTCGCGTGTTCGAGACGTGTCAAAATGGGTGTTACACGGGTGTGAATGAGACATATGTATAGGTGTGAACGGGATAGCGCTGTGGGGCCTGTAGCCAACGGGCCTTTCGTGGTGGCCGACGGCTTTACATAGCTTACGAGCTACGACCGCGATCCTGTATACTACGCGTAAATCGTCTTGATACTTGAATAACGGCTATTATATTAAAACAAAGGTATCGAATGGGTTTTTCGCGCTATCGAGAGAAAAGATGGTGCGAAGTTTTTTTATAATTATCGAATTTCGTGTTGATATTGAGTGAAATTAGTCAATTTTGATGGCATTTTGTACAATTTTGTTGAGTGAAAGTGCACAAATGAAATAATCATGAATAAATCAGCGTATCGTGTATTTCCTCGTTGTCGCCAAATCTCATTTCATGAGCTTGAATAATGAAGCCGTCGCTTTACCCAAGAGCCTGACATGACTTACTGACGACTTATGACTGATGACTAACTATAATTGATTAAAATTTATATAAAATTTGATGCAAATTTCTACTTGACGAATGGCAAAATACTAACGTGAAGGCCAAAAGCTAAAGAAAGAAAAGGTATCAAATAAAGTTGTATGGGTAGTAGTTAAGTATTTTTAAAAATACTAGCAATTACAATTGAATTGATTTTTTATAAGCCGTTAAAAATAAGGACACCAATTTCCAACGATTAACATGTCAAATTTCAACTCAATTGCTTCAGCAGCTTAACCAAAAAAAAATATGACAGCCCGTTTTTAAATCTAATCAGGCAGAACTTAATTAACACTATGAATCCAAACTCACACTATGCTAGGAGTATCAGTGAACTCAAAATCCTCTACATAACACACTTTTTTGTAGTTAGCACTTGTACTTATCCACTATACACTTTATTTAATACTTTTCATTACTCTTTAGCCAACCGGTTTCACTTTTTACAGCATCATCAGGGCTTTGAAACTAAAGATAAAAATACTGTTTTAGTTTAACGTTCAATATCTTTATTTTCATACTAGATAAGAACCCGGCTAAGCTCGGGTAAAATGTGACTCATAATATACATCTAGGTGCAAAATGTAGGTAGATATTTCTGTAGTCGCCGGTTTTCAAGGAATATTAAAGGTATAAGTAAGACATAAATTCGTATAGCTTCATTCATTGTGTTTAATAAATATAGTAAACAAAAATTGCCCAAGTTTTTTTTAAAAATCAACATTTAAAGTAAAGTAACATAAATTAACAAAACAAATTGCAATGAGTACTTATCCGAGAATTCAGCAGAGGATAAAAAGGAATATTCTCTATTACACGTCACAAAACGGATGACCAAGATGGCGACTGTGATTTGTCTGTCAACACATTAAAATTTAACATAGAATTTAACAAAATACTCGACAATCTGAATTTTGCGGATATATGTTGTCGACTCAAAATCATTATTTTTTTATGTTTTATTATTCAGGTAAGGTTTGAATCGAGTCTACCGTACCCCTTGACGAAATTATTAATATAGATATATATTTACTTATCTTTAGTTTCAAAGCCCTGATCAGTTTGGCGCAACTTTCATATAACAAAATGAAAAAAAAAGTTTGCTATGTTTTTTATTCGCCCAAATCATATGACACTAGTTGCCTTATATCTGAATGCCTTTTGACTTACTTTCAAAATTATACGGGTTATAATTTTTCAAGCAAACTTCGTACAAAATTCGGGTTTGCTATGTATCTATGGAAGTCCCGTCTCTTATTACGTAGTATTTATATACTCTTTGGCCCTGATGGTGCTGTAAACAGTGAAACCAGTTGGCTGTAGAGTAACGAAAAGTATTAAATAAACTGTATAGTTGATAAGTACAGGTGTTAACTACAAAAAAGTGTGTATACAATGGAATTCCATCTAGTGCCGACGCTAGCAAATATAGATCCTCTGCATGATGCTGGAATGATGATGGTTGGTCTCGTAATTATTTGATTTGATTTACTTTTGAACTCATTAAAATTTCATCTTGTACTTTATTTAATACTGCCATAGATCATTATCCCGATTAGCTTGTCTTCACAATCGAATTAAACTCAGAACTTTAGTAACCGACATTGTTTTGCTTGGGAGGCTAGTGTAGTCAGGAAACTCGCTACATTATCTTTGGTGTTTATTACTTGTGGGCGTGTATTTCCTCTTACCATCAGAAAATGTTTCTGCTTGCTTGCTTTTCAATACTATAATGTCTTAATAATAAGATTCAGACTCTCATAATATAAAAGTTATATAGCGGTATATTTTACGAGCTGTTCCATACCTACGAAATGTCGTAAAAAAGTAATATAAATCGGCCGACTCTTTTCGTAGGATTGCGATCACAAATCTATATAAATAAAAGAAAGTGGTGTTAGTTACACTATTTATAACTCAAGAACGGCTCAACCGATTAGGCTGAAAATTGGTGGAGAGAGAGCTTAGAACCAGGAGAAGGACATAGGATACATGTTATCCTGTTCGATTATGAGGAAACTGGGAAAAACAACATTTTTAATTTTCCCCATACAAACTGAACGGGCGGAACAAAGTTCGCGGGAATAGCTAGTAATTTATAAATATCCCTGAGCAAATCACACAAATTGTTCCAACACCAAAGTAAGCAAATTACATGCATGTGTAAGTATAACTTATATGTGTGTCAACTATACTAATATTCGAGCTAGAGAGATTACGTTTACGCTAATACATAGAAATACTTAGCTAAATATGTACCAGTATATATTTAATAAAACACCCTGACCTGGAAATACAGACATCTATGTCTATCTCACAAATGCCTGCCCCGTGGGGAGTAAATCCCGAGCTACTTTGTTGATCAGTAGATCCATACGTGTACGTTTACCCGATTGCCAACGGAGTGGTCAAAAAACACCGTGAGACAAAATCTTAATAAATAATATTATTTAGAGGCAAACAAACATAATTTATTTGTAGCAAGAGATACTTGCTTACCTACACAAAGGCTGTAAACATCAACTATAGCGAAAGTATGATTAACACTACTCGTCCTTGGCACTTGGGTACAATTTCATTCTACTAATACATATTATAAATGCCATAGTTTGTGAGAATGGATGGATGTTTGTTACTTTATATCGTAAAAACTACAAATCGGATTTGGATGAAACTTTACAAGAATATAGTTTATATATACATTAGAATAACATATAGCATATGATTTATACAAAAAAATAGATTGTTTACGCGAGTGTAAGATAATTGCTAACATTATTTATAAAATACAAATGCTGTTCCATGTAATATTTTACAAGATACTGTATCTTGAAGTTAAATATCTTGCGTTTTTTAGTAAGTTCACTGGCTAAATCATAGTTTACTGCAACACAGAGGTGACAAATATATGGTAAATAATTACGAGACACGGGGAGGGCGGCACGAAGTTCAGCAGAGTGGCTAGATACTAAAAGGATGTCTTCATTTTACTACGACATTTTGAATTGATGTAACATTTTTTGTTGCTACGAATGTCTTAAAGTCTGTACTGTTCAGGTATTGGTATACCCGTCCCTATATTTAAAACAAATTGGTTTTTGAAATTGTTGAAAAATGTTTTTACTGATTGAATTATAATATTTTTTGACGAAATATGGAACCATCGATAAAACTAAGAACATTCTTTTTGCTAACCTCAAACAATTTCTTATAAATAGGTACCTAAATAGTGGGATACCTCAAGTAGTTTCCATAAGAGATCCATTTTTTTAAATGCAAAGCTATAGGGAACTGTTAGTTGTAAATAAGTTCAAATTTGGCTCACATGAATTGTTTACAGTGGACCGATGTATCAGTCAATATGCTTACTTCCCTTCTTGTGTGAAGTCACGCGTATTTTACACACACTTGGTTGACTCCCACTTCCGTTGAGGGAGACGGTAGAGCGTTGAATTGATTTCGAAATAATAAAATACTGCGAACAATGATATTAATGACAACCAACAGTAATATAATATGTATTTATTATATTTAATACTAGCTGCGCCCCGCGGTTTCACCCGCGTAAGTCCCAATCCCGCGGGAACTCCGGGATAAAAAGTAGCCTATATGTTATTCTGGGTCTTCAGCTACCTACATACCAAATTTCATCGTAATCGGCTTTGTAGTGTTTGCGTGAAAGAGTAGCAAACATCCATACATCCATACATACAAACTTTCGCATTTATAATATTAATAGGATTACGTTTGCATTGTTTCACTTTGTTTTTTACTGTACATGTTATAATATCTATATTTTTATCATCATCACATCACGCCTTACACACGACACCGTCGCCGCCGGTCTCGGCGACGAAGACCTCTCTTGCGCCCAGCGCCTAACTCCGGGCAACGAGCCGCCAATATTCCTCCCTCCAATCCACCCAGTAACCAGAACGCAGCACCAAGTCGAGGTACGGTCTCCCGGGAGACAGCCCTTGGTGCTCGCGTTGTAGGTAACAGCCCCATGCATTTAAATAATGATGTCTCGGGCTGAGCACTCTGCTCGGCCTACAAAGCTCGGTGAAGTTGCATAAAATCGCGAGATTAGCAACAAATTAGTCATTCGAAAAAAATCACGCCTGAATGGATGAACCTGAAACATGAAAATATTTTGATATATTTTTGTTGTGTTACTTATGGTCCGGAGAAGGTTCTTATAATAAAGAACAACCAGGACAATTGCAGGGAAATAGGACATACCTATTATAGAATGCTTCATTTTTCCTTACAAACTGTCAGTAGCTCTTAATATCGAGCGATATGAAGTTCGCAGGTTTGGCTTTCATTTCAATCCCAATTTCCATTGGTCATAGCATCACGCCTGAACAGATAAACAAGTTTTTTTAATTTTTTTTTTTGTGTTATTTAGTGTCAGGAGTTCAAAAGAAAAACAATATTCATAGTTAGGACAGGGAAATGTCTGTCGACTCGTCTAGTCTCAGAGATATGTGTCGTAGAGTTTTACGGCCAATGTTAATAATGTATCTAAATCTAATAGATTTGTAGCAATCTAGATAGCTGCGTATCCGCCTTCCTATCCCATAACTAATTGCCATATTTATCCAGTCCACAGATATGTTATTGGCAAGCGATGACATAAAAATGGATCAAAATATCAATCTTGGACAACGAGTTTTGGATCAGGATTGATTATTAATATTGGCCGTTAGTGTATTTAAAATATCGAACAAATTTTATATTTTAAGTTATTTAAAGTAGCTCATTATTTTCTTGTTTCCACGTTTTATATTGTATGACAAGTTTTCCATTTTAAGAAATGTAATAAAAATTATTTCTATGTTATACACAAGCTATTCCGCCGTACTTCGTGTAGATTCGGGTTTTCCTAGTCTCCTCGAAGTAAAACGGGATAAAAAGTATCCTATAACTTGCTCTTAGTTTTGAGCTACCTCCTCGTCAATGTTCAGCTAAATCGGTTCAGCTCTGTGGTGAGTGGTGACTTCAAGTGGTGACCACCAACAATTGGACCGCCACCTTCCTGACCTTCCACAATCAAGTGAAATACGAAGATGGATCCACCAACAATGTCTTGTCAAAAGTTGAGTCAAGCGACTGGACCCTCAGACACTATGGACATCGCTATTCGGTAACTTTAAGAATATTTTAGAATTTTGGAAAGATAACCTATGATTATCTTACCAAAATAATAATAATAATAATATATTATCCGAGGGTGGTGTCAATAGTCTCCGAAACCGGCCTGTCTGTATGAAAAGGGTAATGAATGTGAAGGATACAAGACAGGTTTGTCAGGATCGTGAGGTCTGGCACTCGATACTCTCTGCCTACCCCGTAAGGGACTTGGCGTGAAGATATGTATGTGTAACCTATGATTATGGTTCGTACAGTTCGAAGCTATTATATCTTCTCAAAAGAACAGCAATATGGTGAACTACAGTCTCGTGCTACGACGATTAAATTATGCAAGACTGAACTAAAACACGATGTTCATATTACAATTTTATTGCCACCGAAAAAAACCCTGATCTTGGAAGTAATACCTTGAGAGCTTTTACAATAACATTATAACTAAACATTTATATCAAGAAATTACAGTACAAGGGGCGAGCTTATCTTTAACAAGAGAGATTTCTGCCAGCTGACCCGTGAAAAGGAAACAGCAAAAACAGAAACATTCGTTGGACTTGGTGTACACAGTTAGTTAATTTTATTAAAACGAGAGCACATTATTTTTAATTTTAACTTTTAAGGGGAAAGCAATCCCCGTCCCTCAGCGTGAGTACTGACCATATAATGCACCCCAGAAGTCCAAACATTCGGGAGTATGATCATAACTTAATCAAGATTTTGCTTTTGATAACCCCCCGTGTTGGTCCGGGCTCCTTCCCCGTGTTGGTCCGGGCTCCTTTGCAGAATAGACCATCTGCCTTTCTTGCCAGGCAGCTCGTAAAAGGCGAGCATAGGCTTGTCGTCGCTAACACCGTGACATCTGACTAGGTGGTAGAGTTTTGCAGCGACTCGCCCGGATTGGTACCACCGCCTTACCTATTCCTGCCGCAATAACGTCATGACGTGTTCCAGTTTGGAGGGTAAGGTATCCGGTAAACTTACTTTTGCTCGAGGCCTACAATCTTGACCTCAGGTTAGCAACGCACCATTACCATCTTTGGTGTCTCTAGGCGGCGTGAATTTTTTACCATCAGGAAATCCGTCTCCTTGTTTGCCTTCCTATAACATAAAAAAAATTACGATCCTGCAGATTCCTAATATTAAGAAACTATTAGCAGTGGCGACCTCTATTCTAGACGGCAGTCCGAACACTGCGAGATGTACTTGTTATAGGTCAAAAGAAACATAGTTGCTTCGGTTTAAAAGGTCGCAACATCTATATGCAAACCAATAGAAACGCATCGATCACTTATACGCCACCTGTTGCATCAACTGCTATGCCAACTATACCAATGACCATAATAAACAACTATACTCATGACTTCCCGAAATATGCGAACAGTCGTCAAGTCGTGTTTCTTACACTCACAGGAGTGCCAACCGCTACGCCAACCACACACTTGACCTCCATAACTACACTACCGCTCATGATCTTCCCAGATATATGTATATACGGATTATGAAATCGCAACGTGGTAGGTACATAATGAAATTTAGGACCGTTTTTTTTCATACGTTATGCGGTAAAATTATTAGAAGTCAATTTCAGTTGACTTCGTTTGCCAGGTAGGGTATCCCCGAAATAAGGACCGACTTAAACATAATAAGTACTAGTATCTTCACGCCCATATCCCCGAAGAGGTAGGCAGAGGCACAACCAGGGCACCCACGACTAGCCGAAGATACTATTTCCCATAATGTGATCAGCAAGCCTATCGCCAACCGGGCACGTTTCCAATCCCGTTCAACGTTTTTTTTTTATTAGAATATTGGAAAAATACAATTTTCTTTTTGTTGCCCGACCCGGCTTTCGAACCCGAGACCTCATGCAGTCAAGTCCAACACCCGGACCGCTCGACCACAGAGGCTAAAGACTACTAAAGTTAAATAAAAGAGCTAATGCTCATGCCTCACTTTATCTTTTACGAGCGTATACGAGATCATTATATCCCGACTAGGCTTACATGAATTTCGGTTAACATTAGACCTTCGGAAGTGTTACATCACAGCTTGTTTACATCGGCTCTTAATAATAATTGTAAATGCACGGCCGGCAGATAAGGGATAAGGCCCCTTCCCCATCCCGGAACTTCTCCGGGCCTGAAACTTTCTATAGCCGCCCATTCTCCTCCACTTGGCTTTTTTCCCGCGCACTTGCACTTTGCGACAGCGAAATATATATTGAATTATGAAATAGGGCATGAGCTAATCCACTCGGAATACACTTAAGTTTTAAGATGTCTAGCTTGGCTCTTGTTTCGAATAAAGTATTTAGTTGTACTTTGTATCATCTTTTTATTTTAAGAAATAACAAGGATTTGTTGATTTTATTTTGAGAATAAGTTTGTGATAAGAAAAATGTGTCATTTATAAACACTTAAGTTGTATTTGCAATCGTAAGGCTGGGGTGTTTAGTTTCTTTAAGAGGTACCTTTACAGCTACTCTTCCCACCAAAACGGAAACGCGAGTACAGTTTTAACAACTTTGCAACCGGAACCTCGTCACGTCACGTCACGGTGTACTTAATTGATAAAAATTGAAGTTTGCCTTTTATAAGCTGCTGCTTAGGAAAGACGAATATTGTTTAATGGAACGGAAACGAATGGTCGTAAGTTGTAACCCGCTATGGTTGATACATTTTAACCAGTAGTAGATTAAGGAGCGAGTGGGACCAGGACAGTGCGTCCTGTACTTCTGGTCCGGTGGGGGTTCTCTAAATGTCTACAAGCTCCTTTAATGTAATCGAAAATAGTTAAATAAATGTAAAAATTATTTTAAAAATAACATTCGTTCCACTTTTTATCTTCTACTCGTACTTCCTTAATCTATAGCTCAAATAATTCCGTGTCCCAAACCCTATTACTCACCACTCACTCAAAATAGTCCACCCATCAAGACAAAATATTAAAAAACCGATCAGAGTAGAGAGTTCCTAGGGTCACCTTCCAGATCCATCATTGGACCGTAGTTGCCATTGCCATCTAGCACTAAAGTACTCGTTAAGAGAAATCAGACTAGCCTAAATTTGACGGGAGTATAACGTTTAATTGCTGAGTTCTAATGGGCACCTTCGAGTTTCATTATTAACGCTCACCACAAATGAAAAATAGCTCACCCGTTAAGAAGAAACAAACTCCTTCCAGCTCCATCAACCCTAGTTACCATTTACTATTTAACACCAAAGTACTTAATGTCGTTTATTAACTTAATTACTTTTGCCACACTTCAGCTCCATCATCAGACCAAAGCATATGACTATCATTTTAATTCACAACTCAAGACATCCTTAGTTTTTCCATAAAATGGGACTTCTTAGTTAATCTTTATCCAGTATAATGTTAATGGCGTCTTGCCAGAGAAGTTTTCAGCGAGAAAGAATATAGAAAAGTTGATAGCGACGTGTGAATTTCATTAAAAGTAAAATGTACTTACGTGTAGTAGTAGTAGCAGTTTGATATTTTCCATCGTCGGCGCTTGGTAAAACTTCAGGGCTAGAACTTAAGTTCTAGCCCTGATGATGCTGTAAAAAGCGAAACCGGTAGGCTATTTATAAAATAATAAAATATAAGTGATACGTAAAACAGTACAAGTGTTTCTTCATTTAAAAATATGAGTAGTAGCAGTTGTTTAATTTTTTTGCTTATTTTTAAACTAAGAACAATCTCATAGATGTTTTGTGCTTGTTTATGTAAATCATATTAACATTTCACTTTCATGACATGAACTAAATGAACGTTAGTACCTAGTATTAACAGGTCAATGTTAACTTGCAAAATTACTACAATTTCTTGGATAGGGGCCTGATTTAGTTTCGCCAGCCCTGCCTCTAACGGGATTCATCTGCCGCTCCCAACTACAGATACAGTGCTACACATGTCAATTTGGACTTCGTCTATAACCCTTGTTGTTATAGGTTGAATTCTGTTCCTAGAACAGACTCACCGGCTCGAGGAACTTGGTTCACTTGGCAGAGTATTGAACTCTACCAATACCTAACGGCGGACTTGGCAAACGTCGAACATACAACAAGCTTATCTTTACATAATAATCTATGCTATCTATGCTTTATATAAGCATGTATATGAAAGACGTTTGGGTCATACGTTCAAATGTACTCTACATTCGGGGTTTCAAGTTATTTTTTGGTCACTTTATACTGAGCGTTGTTTTATGTGTAATTTCTCTTCCTCGTTCCTTGGAGCATAAAATGCCTACCAGACAAACTTGTAGAAAAAAATACCGTTTATCTACAAATTTCATTATCCTGCAGTTTTGTGACATAATAGATTGACCTTGATTTCTTTTTAGATTAGTAACATTATTCTAACTTGGTGTACCCCTTAGACCCCAACAACGCTTTCCTCCAAATGGTTTTAGGCAGTTGTATAACATTGTTATTTCGGTACCCTATTTTTCTACCTATCCACAAAAATATGTATGAAAATACTAATACTCGTATCGCAATGTGATTACAAGTCAGGAAGTAAAGGACGGTTGAAAGTGTTTATGTTAGAGGTACGGAACAGGAACCTACGTAACTGTGTTACGGTCTGCCCCGAAATAAATTTCATTGCGGTCGGGGTTTGCAGTAAAATACACTCTAATGTTGGATTCAACGTAAAACTCTCGTGTGAATGCAGGAAACAGGAACTATAAGCATACTTGTCATACTAAAAAAGACTTGTTATCAAACAACTTCCAAAAAGGAGGTTTTCTATTCGACTACTTTTTTTGTGGACTTTCCGGTTGTTCCCATTTAAGTTTGTCCTGCCTGCGGAATCCTTTACGGAATCCCATTTCAGTGTTTTGAAACGAAATTTTATACGTGCAAATCCATTCAAACTCAATATTGGTCTAAGAACCGAACATAGGTCGACCTAAATCGAGCTGATAACAGAATGACACATATTTACCTATTTTATAGTTAATTTAGCATATAAGAGATATTTTAAAAATGGGGTACCTAAAAAATCGTAGTAATAATCTGTTTTTATCTTTTTGCATAAAATGGTGCAATACATACTAAGAAAATTTTATCCCTACTTAAACTAAATATAAATACGAAAGAACGAAATATATAAAGTGCAGAAGTTGGGTTGCCTGTTACTTCCAGTTATCTGTTTCCAGTAATCTGGGTTGCCAGGTACAAACATACTAAGAGAAGGATATAGGATACTTTTAATCCCGTTCGACTTTGAGGATTTTAATGTTTCGAAATAGTAATGTCGATACCACATCTGCTCTTACGAGATTGGAATAGAAAAGGAATATCAACATATGCTCAGTTTTATTGCAAAGTCAGTTGCAGTTGCTTGCAAAACAATCGGAATAATGAAAAATCAATTTTTAAAAAAAATATTCTGTCCTTGATTTTAAAGTCTTGTAAAGTAAAACGTCAGTTATATCTAAATTATCGTTATTCCCAATTTAACAAAAAAGGAAATAAAATGAGTTACATACGTTACAAAAAGGTATTAGCTAAATGTATACTAGAGTCTCAGAAACGGGCATCATTAGAATATATTAAACAATCTTCCAATAAATGTAAAGCTTCATGGGATATAATTAAAAGTTCATTTCAAAATAAAATGCCTTTAGAAGAAATAGAAATAATTAAAATCAATAACTCAGTATATACTGCTTCTCAAGAAATATGTAATCTTTTTAATGAGTTCTTTGTAAATCAAACTAAATCTAGTAGTAAAAATCAGCCTTGTTCTACAAATAGTATTAGATCTCATAATATTTCTAATCACAATAAAATGTTTTTAACAGCAGTAGATGAGCATGATCTAATTAAGGTAATACATAATTTGAAAAACACAAGGGCAACTGGCTATGACAATATCAGCACATTAATATTAAAGAATGTTGCCAGTGTGATATCAAAGCCTCTTTGTCACATAATTAATTTATCATTTTTAGACGGAAAATATCCTGATCGTTTAAAAAAGTCTATTGTCAAGCCATTATTTAAAAAAGGCGATATGTGTGATTTGAACAATTATAGACCCATAACTTTAGTTCCAGTAAT
>NJDD01001300.1:572780-583501 GCA_002245505.1 Calephelis nemesis | reverse complement strand
ATCAGGAAATCCGTCTGCTTGTTTGACTTCCAATATTATAAAAAAAAATTTAGTTTGAATTGATTATATCTGTGATTAAAAATAGTAAGTAAGTAATGCCAAATCAATGTAATCTGTTGTCACATATATATGTATTATGTTTTTTTTGGTATTATATTGTTCATTAGCATAAAACTTGTTTATCTGACTGTACTAAACAACTTCAATAATTTGATAGTGAATAAATCGTCGGTGAAAAAAATAATAAAATAAAAGGTGTAGTTTCGTCCATTGGGGATGAAAATTTTGTGGACGAAACTTCAGCAAGACCATCATCGGTTTCATTATTAACTCCACATTTTTTGTTGGACATTTTAAAATAAAACTTTTAGATGAAATGTTTAAAATGTTTAAAATTGACAACCCTGGCCCTTGATTGACTTGCCGTGAGTAGGTATATAAAATGTCGGCATGAATTCAATAACAAAGGAGTTGGACTACTGGTAGAATTCTTAATACTGTGCCTAAACACAGTTAGGTGACACCTAGCAAGAATTTCATTTTCACCAACGTCTAAGTGACACTTATGATCTTAGGTGTTCCCTAAAACTTACGGGCCCGTTTGCTCATTGCCTATCCGTCCCCTAGCTTAAAGTTAACATACATTTTTCCACGTAGAATATAATATGTAGTGATTTAAACCAATTTTAAGAAAATTTAGAAGAAGTTGAAACGGTAGAAATGATCTCCAGTATTGTTTTTAGACCGCGTATTTATCGTGAAAGAGCAAACCATTTTGAGAAATGTGACGAATTCGATTTTTTGTTTGATATAGGTTATTTAAACTATTTTTACTATTTTATTAGATAAAATAGAACATATTTGGAATTTAAGGATGATAGGTAAATATTTTATTTTAGCACTTGCCCTGTTTCATGATAGCTAAGTCTTATATTTTCTCTGCCACATAAAATTAAAATCTATATAAACCTACAGTATCTACAGTCAATTTTTCGTTAACTGTCGGAGATTTAGGCGGCTTTAGGGTAGCAACTTGCAGTCGTGCAATAAAACGAATTTCAATATAGCCATTGTATCTAATGGAAAAGAGTTCCTAAGATTTCCCGAGTCACAGGAAGAATTATCAAATTGAAATGACAATTTTACAAAATAGCCCGGTTACCAATAAAATATTAATTTAAAAAGTTGTAAGAGAATAAAATTTGTACAGTGACCTAAGTACTCCATCACTATTATTCAAAATACGAGTAGGTGCATGTCTACGTTTAGCTGTATTTTGGAGTTGAGTTGTCACTTGTCAGCTTGACGTTATGTCACTCGAAACATAAGGCAAACGCATGCGCTTTCTTTGTGCCTTAAATGAGCATCAAATACATTGAAACATATAATAATCTTGAAGATATGTCACCGAAAGTTAAAAAAACAATGTTTGTGTGCTATATATTACTTCTTTATCTAATTATTTCGTTATTTAACGATGAAATTAACTTATCGATTAAGAATCGATTTTTGGTCACACGTATTGTATTAAAGAATCGTCACTTAGTTAAGAATCACTTATGGAGGTAACACTTAGCTTGGTGAAAACGAATTTAGGTGCGGGTTGGATTTAGGGGATCTTTTAAACTAAGAGTCACTTAACTAGGGAATCCTTAGGTGTTAGTTGGTGAAAACGGGCATTATTAGTAAGTATATTACATCTATTCTTTTTATATTCTTAGTATAATGTGCAGAAACACGATTAGGGGACACCTAGCAATAATTTTATGTTCGCTAACGCCTGATGCCCGATTTTACCAAGAGCCCACAGTTTAGGGGACTTTTTAGTTTATTTAGGGGTTACTTAGGGGACTTTTTTTATTTTCAATAGTACTTTTAACAATTAGGGGACAGTTATCAGCTAAGGAGTCGATTAAATTTGAGTTTTGGATAATTGAGCCCCTTAACCACCTTATGTTCTTTGGTATTGCCTAACATTTACCGGGCCGATTGCTTATTTATTGCATTACCATCCCTAACATTAACATTGATTTAAACAAATTTTCACTTAGAGAAACTAGATGAATTTCAAACTAGTTTCTCTAAGTAGCAAGTATAGCACAGCAAATAAATAATTTTAGGAATTGTAATGATTTAGATTTTTGTTAGATAATAGTTATCTTCCCTCTACAAAGTAACCACCGATGAAGCAATTTAAATTCAATAGCGTAACATATTTTACTAGATGCTAAAAATGTATTATAAAAATATGTTACTAATAATATATAAGAACTTATAATATATCAAGAATATTGTGGTCATTCATATAAATAACCATATTGATTATGAAAAAAAGAAGAGATTTAGGGGACCCTTAAATTTAAGATTTGTTTTTGAAAACGGGCATAATACTAACGCACGAGTCAATACCAGGGACACATAATCCGTATGGATCACTGCTACGTGATTAGTATGCATGATTGGAGATCGCACTGCCTGGGCCACAAGCGAGCCTGTTCCCTGCGTTTCGCTTTGCGGCAACTGCATATTTGAATTACGGGGGCCACTTTGAACACAAACCAATACATTAGGTGGAAGTGTTAGCGTTTGGATACTGACCAAAGGGAATGTTTAATCGTATTACAGATGCGTATTTCTAATGACTTAAATATGTTTCTATCAAAAAATAAAAAAATATTTTCAAGACATTGGAATGTAAATAAGCAGACAGATTCCAGATATATTGTCAATTATAGAAATACACTTCACACATATCGCATAGTCTTGCCGTAGTTAGTTTACCTATTTATTTAAACTAACTAGTGGTCGCCCGTTGGCTAAAATTCGACCATAATAAATTTTAATATCCTGTTGATAAGAACGCCATCTTTATTTCTCAAGACCAACGAATAATATTACGATTCATAACCATATACCATTATTTCACTTATATGTATTGTTGTCCAACCGTCAGGGTTCTGTTTCCCAAGGGTCCCCTAAACTACAATTGCTACAAAAATACATAACAATTATCATTATTCACGTTAATTTTTTTCTCTGAACTATTTATTATTTAATAAGGAACGTGTGATAGAGCCAAGACGTGCCCTCCGGCGGTCGAGAGGGCTCAAACTCTAACCTCTGCGCGTAACGTTTCATGAATTGGGTTTCCAACCAAAGTATAATGTTGGTGGTAATTCTGCTAAACACCAACGGTTTTAGGTGTAAGCTATGTTTTTCCATGGAACAAAAGCAAAAGAGTTGGAACATTTTAGATATCCGTAACATGTCAACTTCTGACGTTTTCAAAGGAATTGATTAGCCTATGGAAAATACATGTTCAAACTAATCTGACATCATTAAATGTGATTTGTCTCTTTCTATTAGTATCATTTAAAGAAGGTAGCGATTTAAAATTAGTTATGTGGGTGTGCAACAAAATCATCAAGAGTGTCAAGTATTAACTAGTTACTTATCATATTTTTAGCTGCGTAACAAAGCTAAGAGACAGGTAGTTTCCATTGTACTTTGTGCACATCTTAAGGCAGCGATGACAATATTCTCTTTCTATAGTAGAAAAGATACTAAAAATGTTTGACTAACCAGCGTCGCACAAAGCTAGCTTTTTGTAAAATGTAAGTTTAATGTCGGTTGTCAAAATTCTTTTGACAACCGACTTGAATTTTCAACATCATTTAAAATTTTGAAAATTACAATTTTTTTTATCCAACGTTCACAAGGCCTATTTACACATGTTTAAGTCTAAATAAATTGTCAACCTGTTATGATGGTTATAGGCGTGTGTCGGAATGTACCAAAATTGATTGATAAGAAAGAGAACTTTTAAAATCATAAAAAATCATCGCTCTAAAATCGACTTAATTCCATTTTCGCCAATTATTTTTCTTTATTACTAAGAAGGTTGCAACGTTTTAAAAATGTAGCATTCGAAATTCAAAAATTTCTGATTAGCTAGAAGTGAAAAACTTTCAGTGTGGCCCATGTCTTATGTAGAGATTTTTTTAAACTTGAGTTTTGTTGAAAACTGAACAAGAGACTGGCCCAGGTGGGAATCATCATTTTTCTTATCTTTTGTTGATGTTTGAAATTGTTGCGTACAGGTTTAGAGGGATGTCGTTGTCAGTATTTTTTTCATTGCACAAATTTTATCCTAGTTTCAACTGGTAAATATCTCCAGAGTTTTAAATCATGTTGATATGCTTTCAACCTTGGGGCGTGTACTCGTCCGTCGTTGGCAGTAAAATGAATGTCGCAGATCTTGTCGCTTTTGGGTAGTTGCGAGGATTTCACCCCATTTATTATTTATCAATCCGGACGGCTACCGCAGTCAGGACCTCGGCGCCAAGAATTTTACAACTTACGTTATGCGGGACCGACGTAGTTAAACATTAAATCCAACAATTCTTTGGGGATTTGAAATTGAGTATCAAGTCCTCGACATAAAGAGCCGCACTTTAAAGACGTTTTTTTATTCGATGCTTTGAAGTTTCAACAATAAATACACATTTTAAAATAGAGGCTCCAACTCAAATATATTTAATTGTGGTTTTGTTTGCGTAAATGTCCGATATTTTTTAAATGCATGGTAGGAGTATACTTATAAAAATATTTTACCTAATTTGTTACGTTGGAACTGTCTATTTATTATGTAGTGGAAGTTCTACTCAGTGAATTTTTGTGGACTATGTACTCCTCTTCTTCTCTCGAAAGTCTGTCACTAAAAACAAAAAGGTCTCATGCGACTTGAGGCTTTTTCTACCGATTTTGATTTAGCAAAAACCAATAAATAAAATAGCAAATCAAAAAATCATCTAAAATGTTTTTCTGTAATATTTTCAAGTTTCAGTGCACCTTGTTTACGATTTCGTACATAACAAATATCTAAATTATTTATTAATTCGTTTGTGTTTTAATTTGTCATGGCTAGGTCATGGCCGTGGTATCATCATACCAAAATATTACATAATTTCATATTTATTTACTGCGTTAAAATTGCATAAATAGCAGGCTAAAAAGGACACAAAGTAACATTTCGTGTTCGAGTCAAATACTAGGACCGCATGAACATCAGCTGCTCGCATTAGCGTGTTGGCACCTACATAATTTAGTTATAATGACGGTACCGCACCATTAGCTCTACCAGGCTCTACGCTTCGCATGTATATCTCTGGAATAAATTACTTGGGTGTGAATGCTACAAGTAGGTGTTGTGATTGATGATAGGTTGAAAACCTTTGATACGTTGTTGTTCGTGTTATCGGGCTTGGGTAGGTTAATACTAGGTTTGTATAAAATATAAATACGTATAGTAATGAGATGTAGGTAGGTACTTATGTTTTGATGTATGAGTAGTGGTAAGCACGAAGGTCTATTTTATTTATATTATAGATTATTTTTAATTTTTGTTATTTTATTACGTATTAGTCTACTTATATGATGCTAATGATTATTATTGCTGTCGTAATTTAATGTCGAAATGTTGTATAGGTACTTAGGAAGAGGATATACGGAGCAGGTGTTTTCGCTGTGCAACATCGTACAGAAGCATCTGGCTGGTGGCCAGAGGGTTTTCTGTGGTTTTGCGGATCTCGAAAAGCGTTTGATAGGGTTGTGTGTAAGGAACATTTTGCTGCGTATCCCTGCTGCATGCTGTGAAGTCTATGATTTAGATTGTAAAGCGTGTGTGCTAGTGGACGGCAACATATCGCCTTGCTTGATGTTAACATTAGCGTTAAGCAGGGCTATGTGTTGTCAGCACGCTTGTTTATTTTGTATTTGGACAAATGTCTTCAGACGTTACTTATCTATGAATGTGGGAATGCGTATGGGTGACCAAGAGGTGAACTGCTTGTTTTATGCAGATGGTGCTGTACTTTTGGGCTCTACACCATCTGAGCTGCAAACAGTGGTCACAGTACACTACACCATGGCTGCGTAGTGGATTAAAAAAACAAACTGCATTAATTTTGCTGGTTATTAAAACTGTTTTCAGTCTCTCGTATTTTATATGTCTTTTTTTAAAATTAAGGCTATTTTAAAATTTTGAAAGTATTGATAAATACATCGAATATAATCAGACAAAGCCTCTTATTAACATTAAATATAATACATATTGGCACTCGCACTATACCTAATATTCTCCGCGACTTACATATTTTAAAAAGAAGTCAGTTATTCTAAATAAATTTTATTAATTTACCTATGCCGTTTTAAAGAGCTTCAAGTTTAAATATCTTTAATTATATTACGAGTATTTGATATTAAACAACAGCTCAAGGCGAAGGTGAAGACAAAAATTCAAATTAACAACCAACAAAATATTTTTTCTTGTAAGAAGCTACCCTAATGAGAGACGTTCTATCGTTCTTATAAGTTATCTCGCTGAGCCAGGCAATAGGTTGTCTTATCCTAGTTATGAATGTTGTGTATGTCTTCCATAGGTACATAAATAGGATATCCTATCTCCTGGCAATAAAGTACACACAAATTTGAAATTAGCAAAATTTTTCCATACGTTCACGCGGGATGACCAAAAGAAATAACAGGTGAGCCGTGACCTTGTTTGCTATAACATCGCTTATTTTTTATTTAGGTGTATATAATATATGGGTGATTCTCTGAAACTTGGTTAACTTGATGTTAGAGTCAGCTTCTTCATCATTATAAAGGAAATATCAATTATTTGAAACTACTAAGATATGTTATAAAGTCCATTTGATTCGCTCACTCATTTTGATATATATCATAATTTTCGTTATTTCCAAAACTTGACATTTCTTGCTAGAAATATCAGGCCCTAGCCATGTAAGATCTCCCGAATTTAGTATTTAGTTCACTGTAATTATAATTCTATTAGAATAATTTGATCAAACTCTATTTAAATTCGTTTACTATAACATTAATTACTTTGTCATTACGATTTAGTTTATAACAACAATAAGCTTCATCACATTATTTCAAGTCAAAAAGTGTAAGCCATAAAAAATATCAGGCCCTAGTCATTTACAAAATTTAAAAATACGCGGCATACAAGCATATCTTTTTATCTTAACTCACTCAATACATTAGCATCAATGTGTAGTTAGTTGTAAACACGAATCACGCCATTGCAGCTATTTTGTAATAAGTGCGATAGCCGACTATGTTGAGGAAACACATGCTGTGCCAGTCAAACTCTCAGTCCCTAGATAAGCCATTTTAAAGATATTTCATTGCTAATTGATCTCATTAATTATTGTCAATATGAGTTTTGAAATTCAATGATTGCTCTGCCTTGTTAATTTGACTGCCTAATAGTGTTGATATCGTTTTTTAATAAAAGGTTCCATTTGATTTTGTTTCATTTCGTCAGGCCCGAGACCCTAACCCTAGTCGAAATAGTGTCTAAGGACTGACACCACATCTAGGGACTGATGGTCATACTGTGTGATGCATGGTTTTAAACATTTAACTGCTATTTTATTAGTTGGAGAATATGGCTTCTAGAAAAAAACATTATCCAAAGAGGAAACTGCATAAAAAAAGTTTAAACAGGCTAAAAAAATCAAAAATGGCCCTGTTTTGCTGACAGAGTACAAAGAAAAGAAACGACTAAAATATGCTAAGAAAAAGGACAACAGGAATGTGTAAAAGACATGTCTCGGTGAGAGTATAAAAAGGACAAGAAATATTGGATAGCTTATTCATCTAATTATGGTAAAAACATATTTATCTGTATTTGTACGAATCTTTACACTAAAGTACACCGCAAGCATCGGCAGATTATTCCTGAGGCTCCTTTATTAAATAATGAAAGTGAAGCTAAAGCTATGAGGGGTATAGTTCAACGGAATTAAAAAATAATATACTAAAAAAGAAGGAAATGCTCAATAAAAATTTAAAGAAAATTATTGCCGTCGAATAATAAAGAAACAAAAGGCTGAAACGTAGATTGATAAAAAAGAAGCAAGCACTGACATTAAAACGTAAAATTATAGAGATGGCCAACAACCCTTAAACCAAAAAATAGAATTGATAATAAACGTTATTTTGCGAAACTGTTTAAAGACAAATTTATATTAGAAAATAGAGCCGTTACCGAAGTTTGTTATCGAAGATGTTGACATGGAAAAAGTTTATAAAATGATCAAAAATCATGAAAAAGAACAGAAACCGTTTAAAGGAACAAGAAGAGATATGTTGTTACAGTTGATTTTGTAATAAAAATGTGATTTGACATAGTACCATGTTTGGCGTCAGTCCCTATCACATCTCGTCAGTCCCTAGAGCGCTGATTTTCAAAAATCGTAAATTTCTTTAAAAATATCAAGTAAAGTGACTGGCCCTTTTAGATACAGCAAAGTAGGTGTTATATCCACAGCTTAGAATGTAAACTGTTCTGATTTTGAACAAAAAACTAGACTTTCAAAATCACATCAAAAGCTAATCGAATTTTAGATAACCACCCATATATAAGAAGATATTTTAGACTACTGGTCAGAACGTTTATCATCATCATCATCAGCCGGGGGAGCCACTGCTTGATATAGGTCTCCTCCAAATAGCGCCACATCTCGGGCACCAGCCGCTTGTATCCAGCGAGTCATCAATCCGCCGGGTGGAAGGTCGTCCAACACTACGTCCTTCGGTGCGGGACCGCCACTCGAGAACTTTTCTTCCCCAGCGGTTGTCGATTCTGCGAGCAATGTGGCCTGCCCATTGCCACTTCAGCTTGCTGACTCTCTGAACGATGTCGGTTACTCTCGTTCTCTTGCGGATCACCGAATTACGGATCATATCTCGCAGAGAAACACCGAGCATTGCTTTCTCCATAGCACGCTGCGCGACTCTGAGAACCTTGTCCTGTTCTAATTGTGAGTAGGGACTGAATTTTTTTTCATAAGAACCTTCGCATTCTAACTAAAATACCAATAAAATATTTCGCAAAATTTGTACAAGTATATCCATTCAGACTTAATACGAAGGGAAATGGCGATTCATTTTCATGTAATACTAGCCGACCTGGCAAACTTAGTACTGATTGGTAGTTATTGGTATTTATTGACAACATGCATGGGAAAAATTAAGATATTGTTTTCCCGTTTTATCTCCCAGTTTTATTTATCAATTTAAGTTGGAAACATAACATAATTAAGAACGTAAATCTTTAAAATCGTTATACAGTGTATGTACTATATGTGTATATATAACATAGACAAATAGTAAATTTTATTTAATAATGTTATTTTTTTTTCAATAATTATACGCTACTCCCGCTAGTCGACAACCCTAGAGTTGACACCCAGTAATCGGTCACGCTCGCCCCGTGCGCCCCTCGATTTTTTCCGACCACTTATCCTGACCCTAATTCGAAGGCCCATTGTGACGTGCGACGTTGTTTGTTTGACGGCACACAGCTTTTCGTTGTTTTCGAGTGAGGCTTCCGAAGAATATACGATTTAAATATAAAACCGGGCTAGATGAAGTTGGGGTAGAAAGTTTTTGAGACTAGAATCAAAAGTTTAAAAACGATACAATATAGTTAAGTGCCCTAGTCAATTGCATACAGGGCCACACGCAATGTACAACATAGTTGCAAGGCAAGGCAACTTGCTAGCTGAAGCTGGGTTGCTATTTTTAAGCAATTATGTCTATGGCAATTGCCAAGTAATCTAAACAAAACATCGTCATTTCTAAGCACAGAAGAAAAACAGATACAAATAATATTTGAAAAGTAACGCCTAGGCAAGTTTTAGATATCACTATCATTAATCATTATATTATCACTAGTCCGCAGTCTCTCATATTATTTTAAATTTTAGCTCTTTTCTTGTGCTTGGGATTGATGTTTATAAATATTTAAAAAAATTAAAACCGTATTGATCTGCATTGATTAACTTATTGCACTTGAAACGGTTGGAATATTCGTCAGCGAAAGACAAGCGTGTACAAGTATTAATCCTATCTGAGCTGAATGTTTTTTTCTTGACTTAAAAATATGTGGGAATAGGATTAGATTAACGAAAATCAGAAATTTGGATTAGGAAGATTATCGTTTCAACAAACAAAAAGTCAATTTTTTAACAGTCTGTACTTCAATACTGGCATAACGCACATTCGTAGTACCTATTTGAAGGTATTATGTTTTTTTTTCACTTAAGACCCCGGGCAACAATTTGTTCGTAATGTAATCACGTTAGTGTTGTAGTTTAAAAGTGTTCCCTATTCCTGCTCCCCTAGTCTGTTATCATGTCACCTTGTATTGATTGATTGCATCACGATTCGCATAACAGAAGAAAATCCGAACCTTACCAGCTTCGAATTCTAAGCCGCAGTTTAGTTTTGTATGTGTACCTTAATAACGTAGTAGTAACAAAGTAAATAAAAAAATCAACATGTAACATCTCGCAAATACATACGTTTTAACTTTTAGGGTCTAAGATCCGAACCTAGGTCGACTACCTACCTACCTACCTACTATAATATTACTACCTAATAACCCCCCCTGAGTAACCGGGGTCGAGGTGGGACCCCGGTGAAACCAATTGGACCAGGAAGGCCGATCCTCAGTATCCTCTGCGGCCTGAGAGGAGACGAGGAGCTGACACAGGGGCGTGGGTTATTTGGCCCGCATGGGATGGCGGCAGTACGGCCCACAGAGAAGGGGGGTGGGCTTACGAACTTGCCCATCCGGTCAAGATGGGGTTGCGGCAGGTAACCACTGGCACTCCGAAATGTTTCAG
>NJDD01001300.1:545814-569924 GCA_002245505.1 Calephelis nemesis | reverse complement strand
AGGAGCTGACACAGGGGGGTGGGTCATTTGGCCCGCATGGGATGGCGGCAGTACGGCCCGCAGAGAAGGAGGGTGGGCTTTCGATCTTGCCCATCCGGTCAAGATGGGGTTGCGGCAGGTAACCACTGGCACTCCGAAATGTTTCAGATGATATGCGGCTCCTTGTTGAGTGTAATTGGCGAAGGGGGACACCGTGTGATTTTAGTCGGTAAGAGTCACTTCTCCCGGAAGTGGCGGATATCCATGAGGATCTCCATACGTAAAAATAAGGTTCAGATCTCAGACCGTGTACTTGCAAGATGCTAAATTTATGCGTTTTTTATATACTTTATTCGTTACTACATACAAACTAAAATGCGGCACAGCATTCAAATTCAAAAGAATTAGTTATTAGCTAGATTATTCCACCAATGTAACCACCAACCTCAGAACTCTTGTCCTGCAATGATTTAAACGCTATTTCTTCGAGTTAAAAGACGTAACCGACGACCGCCTTAGCTCTTTCTTAAGAGGTTAGCTACTTTCGGCAGCGGTTGAACATCCAAGTCTCAGTGGCAGTACCTACTACATTAACAATACTGAATAGGCCATTAATAAATCTGGCGTCTGAATTTGGTTTGTATTTCTAGTTGTTTGTCTTTCTTTCACATCGCAAAAGAGCGATTTTACAATGTGTGTGTAGTGAGTTAGGAGGCTGGAGATTGACACAATTTTTTTACCCCGACATCTAAAGCACTTTCCACGAGATGAAATCTTAGGTTTTGGCGAGCTTGATAGAAAAGAGAAAAGAATAGAGTTTTTTGTAATAAATTCATTTCATGTAACAAATTAAGTATTTATGTAAAATTAAGCAATTTTGGTAGCATTTTGTTCAATTTTGTTGTACAAAATATACTCGTTACCTATAATCTCACTAGACGAGCCTCAGTAAGGATGTCACCTCTTTACCTTAGACCCTGTTATGACCGTTTTTGCGGACTACTTTTTAAATAATTTTGATTTATAGATATTTTTTTTAATAATTTTGATTGGGTAACTTAATGCAAACTTAACTTGACTAATGGCAGATGCTAACACCCATGCCAAAATGTAAAAAAATAACCTTGCTATACGGGCTTCGGAGCGGATAACATATTTCAGTTTAGGACATTAGTTTAATGACTGCCGATGCTTAAAGTTGAAGGCGAAAAGTGGGTTTCCAAGCGAGGAAGAACCGGGATACATTGTTGCATGATGAAGTTAGTAAAAAAAATTTTCACCAGAGGTGTTGCTAGAAGCCAGACATTAGTCCGGAACAAAATAAAGAAAAATCACCAAAACATTTACACTTCGGTCTCTTTTAACACGGGCTTTTGTCAGTAGCGAACATGCTATCTCTATTGCCCATAAACTGCGTTCCACAATTCAGCATCGTAAAAACGTGGCCACATCGAATGAGATTGCCGTAAATGTCACATGTATACTAGCAGGTCAACCGAGCTTCACTCTGAAAAGAGCTTGTTCCTGTATTTTTTTTCCCTGAAATAAAAAAACTGATAATTTTTAAAAGTTGTATAATATACACTTGTATAATAAAACTGTAGAAGAATGAGTGCTGTACATTGAATATATTAAAAAAAATTGGTGCAAGCTCCTAAAACTGGGCAGAAGAACACATTTCCAGCATTTTGCAATTTTTGTCTGCCTTTATCCCGACCGCGATTCACGCCAAATCTACTGCATTGATAAAAGCGTAATTTGGTAGACATGTTCTTTGTTCTGAGGAAGGTTATAGGCTACTTTGCCCATTAACTAAAGGGGTCTCCGTGGTAGGGTGCTCCAATGCAAAACGGGAATTGAGCTTTAATTCCTTAACTATCCGAGCCGGATTTCATTTATTCTTTTTTTTTGTTTGATAGATTGTTTTTACAGATCATCCCTTAAATCTTTCAAAGTACAAGGATCGTGACATTTGACACTCGATATTCCTTGCATATCCCATAAAGAACTTGGCGTGAATATACCTTCAAGGTCATAAGTTTTCCAGTTTAAAACTTACGAACCTAAAACACACTGAGCGTTTTAAATGGTCCAACAGAAAGATGAAATTTAATAGCTTGAAATCTTGTATGTGCAGGAATATTTAAACGTACCTATAGATAATCTTGCATATACTATATACATATTTTCAGGACAAGCCCCTTGTAGGGTAGGCAGAAAGTATCAAGTTCCAAGTGTCATGATTCGTACCGTCCTAGTTCATCTTAAGTTAGTTTTTGAACCCTAACCTACTAGAAGTATAAATTTGAATTAAAATCTATCATTATCTATATTTGATTACAAAAAATTTAGAAATATGATACTTTAATTTTTCCTACAATCTGTAACATTGACATCTATAATTAAGAAACAGATAATAAATAAATAAATATCCCTGGACAAGTTACACAAATTGAATCTAACCCCAAAGTAAGCAAATTATATGCTTGTGTTATGGGTGTTAGTCAACGATTATAATACATAGAAATACTTTAATAGATACCAGAATAAATTTAATAAACACCTAGACCCAGAAATGCAAACATTTAAATGTTTATTACACAAATGCCTGCCCCCGGTGGGATTCGAACCCGAGCCTCGCGGTCGTTCGATGTAGTTTGACGTGTACGCTAGCCATTCGACCAACGAGACGGCCACCTATTTGACCTAATGTCAAATGGAATGAAGTGCGGTGGGTCCGCTATCCGTATTTAAACATACTTTCTATGTGGAATACGTTTCCCGGGAACCATACAAAAGTGAACCAATGTGTGGAATAAATAATAAGCTCACACTATATAGCTCGTAGTACAGCATAGTTAAATTAAAGGTTTCATGGCAGCATCGTAAAAAACATCTAAATAACTATTATTTATAATAAAGCCCAAGCAGACAGACCACTGTTAGACACACTATAGTAAGAAATATAGGGCTTACCGCTTATAGATACCAAATGTTATGGTTATGATAGTTTTGTGCAAATCTCTCGATTATACATGTGGTGCAGAACAAGATAATAGCGGACACGTATTATACACGTAGCGAACGTTATGGCGAGCACAGACTATAATATTATCGCGACAGGAATAGGCAAGGTGATGGTACCAAACAGAGCCAGCTGCTGTAGAGCACTGTACAGCCTACTTTGATTGACTGCATTAGGCGAATAATAATCTATTTTTAGCCTCAGACAAAACAAATAAAAGAATGGCCTGAGCTTGTTTGTATACCCATCCTATCCATTCATCGAACTGCAAGCATGCAATCGCAAACTTATGCAGAATTTAATCTATCTCTTCTTTTAAGTTGCTTAATCTATCGTGTCAATAAATATTAGGTCATCAGGACTTGTCAGAAGTGTAATATTTAAAAATTATAAAATTATAAACGTCGCGTGTTGTACCACAGGTAATAATAATCAGCACGTCCTGTGCTCGGCACCGCGCTAAGCGCTTCCATGTAATTACTGACTGACCGCTACTTTCTAATTTATGACGACCTGGTGCCGGTGTACAGTAATCACCAGCTATTTTTTTAATTGTGACAGCTATTTTTAACCACCACCACCATCTACCACCTACTCACCTAATGTCTTTTACTGACTTTGGATATGAGAGGTTCCTGTTAATGTACAATTCAGCGGTCTATGTTTCGTTTTATTTACCAATTTTTATTTTAAACTAGCTTACCTACGTGAAAATCGTTGTCTTGTCATATTAATGAAAATAATCTTTTTTTTCTCTAGACTTTAATTTAGACACAAAAATAGAGTTAGCAAAATTGATGACACAGTCACACACGCTTGATGCGATGACAATGGAAAACAGATTAATTTTTTATATTTAATTAGATCAATTAATTTATTAATTAATTAATCAATTAATTAATTAGATCAATAATTAGATCTTTATGAAAGGTATGTACCATAATATCGTCTGGAGAATACGACAGTCATGAACGCTAACGTTTTAAAAGATTGATGTAGGTATGCCCGGTTCCTATATTTAAAAAACGAATCGTTTTGATTACGGATGGTTATATTTTGTACGCTTAGTAAGATTACTAACAACGGTTGCTCGTTTCCGACTATTGATTCTAAACATTTTTTTGAAAATATTGGTAACGCTCCGTTACTTTTGAACAAACTACGAATGGTTTAGCTGACGGATTACGATTCGTTGATTACAGGAACCGGGCAGTAAAAGCAAGACAATAGGGTACAGGGCCCAGTGGCCAAGCTTTTTTTATTACCAGAATCTATCTCAGGTGACCTTCTCTGTAGATCAGTTGTTCCTTTTACGTAAATAAATTAGATAGGATTATTATCCAGCCAATAGTCAACGCAAGAGCGATTCATACCAAGAGGGTTAACCACACCTTAATATCCGTGCTTTAAATTGACAAATTCGTTATCTACAAATTAGAGGCATGAATAAGTTCACAATTAAGAAAATATTAACACATTTGGTATCTATACATATATAAGCGGTTTGTATTGCTTATCATTTAGTAAAACCTTCTACTTGTTATTGATACGAGTATATGTGTACAAATTTGGAACGAAATGTTAAATTTCAAATCTTAAAAATGTTTAATAATAAACGACCTTTTAAAGTATATAGATTTCTAGTTCTTACAAAATAATTCTGAGAGATTCAAGATGGCATCGACACGTAAGATATAGAACAATGGGCCTCCAGTTGTATGGAGGAAGCGTCGCTTCGAGATGAAAGGGCGAAATATTTTGTACATTCTCAGTTCGTTCTATTCAATACCGTGGAACACGTATAAGTGTTTTGTGAAAATGCTTTTAGAAGAAAGCACTACTTCGGGTCAGCAAGCAAAATCTTAATTTGCACACATTTCATATTCTAAATTCGTAATAGCGGAAAAATAAATTGTTTTTGGTACAGGTCAGCGTATAAGCCCACAGCTCTCCTGATAGAAGAGACAACCGTATATACATAGATAATCATATCATCATAGATGTCGCACAGGACGTTGCAGTCCTGAGACGTCCTGTGCCTGACGCGTGCAAGTCTATAAGCTAGCTGACCCTTCGGACTTAAATATGACATAGCAGGAATAGGTATAGCAGAAAACACCCAGGTATTTATCACCAGTGTACGTTTACGTAAACGTAACATTAATTACCCTTTTCATACAAGCACGCCGGTATCCGAGACTCTTGACACCAACCTCGGATAATACCCAAATAATCTGATCGTGAAACATCAACCTTGGTCTCCCTGGGTATCTACATATATCCGCATTCGCATTGTATATCTGCTTTGTCAATATTTCACCTGTCAATCTGTCCACATGACCGAAGCAGCGGAGCATGTATGTACATAACACACCTTTTTTAAATTATTTCAAATAACAAAGGCATTCGAATAGATTTAGGTCTCATTTAGAGACATTTAAAATATACATTTTAAGTTAAGTACTTTTATAAAAAGTCTACCTTTATCATGATTTTTGTGCCATAACGTCAACACTCGTTATTTTCGTGTTCCAGTTTTAAGACTAAGATTTGCCTGTGAACGTACAAGAATGCTTTATTTTTGTTGTAATAAAACCAAAGATAGCAGAACATCAACTGTAGTTCAAAATATCTGTTTGCAGGTAATTTATTGTAAATCCATGATCCCCTAAATTAAGCCAGTGACGTTACCCGGACAGCAGAAGTTTTTCAAAGCCCTCCCACCTCTAGACACTAAGTAGGAGGTGGTTGCCATATTTACCAAAGTGTAGGGCTGTGGAAGCCAGTTTTATTTCTTTTGTTAATTAAATTCAGCGTCAATCCCATTGTTGGTCTTTCTGGTGTGGTTTTTCAGAAATTGTGTTCCCTGTGCTAGGTTAATGCTTGGTCCGTCAAAGCCACCATTTCTTAGAAGCTTTTGTTGAGAACTGTAATTGTAGCACTTCTGTCGTCTAGGAAACATTTAACTCTGACATGTTACGCTATAAAATCTCTTTTTTCTAAATTATTCAACTTCTAGCTTCCGCTCGCGACTCCGTCCGCGCGGATGTCGGTCTTCGCGTGATAAAACTGAAAAATCAAGATTTTTTTCTACGTATTTTTACAGGATAAAAAGTATCCCATTTTATGCCCAGGATAATAAGGTATAATTATACCAAGTTTCATCGAAATCGAACCTTTAGTTTTCGCGTGATGCCTGAACATACAGACAGACAGACAAAATTTTTTTTAATCACATATTTGGGTTTGGTATCGATCGAGTAACACCCTCTGCTATTTATTTTTTTAATATTTTTAATGTACAGAATTGACCCTTCTACAGATTTATTAGGTTTAGTATAGATAATAAAGTTTAAAAACTAGAGAATTTTTTTTGGTGTTGTCATGATTAGCTTTGGCATTTTGGAAAACGCAAGGTTAAAACTTAAACTTTTAAAAGTAATTTTAAGTTGGTTTTGTCGCCAGGATTGCAAACATAATCTTTTTTTGCGAAACTGTCTACGTGCTTAAACTTAAATGTAAGAAATACAAGTCATTTTAATTACCATAGATACAATATAAGCAGCAAATGAAAGTCAAAAAAAGTTCAACATGTAATACACATGGACATGATATACATTTTTTTCGTCTACAAAATATTATGTTCACAAATTTAGACCTGAATTGCTAGACTTACTATATAGTTTGAAACCTAGTTCAGATCATCATTATAGTTCTGAAATCTTAATTCACCAACTACTTTTAGTTCCTTTATTATATTGCTTTGGCTTGTTTGTCTATCATTTTGTTTAATAAGGGTGTGATGTACCCGGAGGCCACAATTCCCCAATAGTGATTTCCTCACAAATTTAGGGTAGCTTTATTGGAGTCAAATATCTTTTGACTAAAATCAAGAAGAATTCCCTATTTTTTTTTTGGAATGACTATTGTGTTGCCAACCTCGCTTTTTTTACAACTTCACCGGGCTTTAGCAATTCCCTAGTTTTCTTAGTGGTCTCATAAAAACAATAACACCAAAATATGTATGTATCCATTTCATCCCAATTCCAGCTGGTTACATTCAGCGATACCTAATAAATTTTTCCAATCATTTGAATACAGTTTCCTGATTTTATGACTCCAGTAAGTTAGTTCAGTACAAACAAGAAAAAAGTAAAACCAAATTGGAGACAGATGCTATGGTGAATCGTCTATAACTTGTTACACTTATGTTTATCGTGAGTCGCTTACGGCATTAAACTTGCTAAAGTTTATCGGGCAACGGCTGCTGGTAAGCTATCGGCAAAAGTGATATCCTAACCTACAAATTCGTACCGAAGAATAACAAAACATTTCTCAACATTAGCAAATCCGAAGATCTAGCTTTCCTACCCAGAAATATTTCTTTTCTACAAAATACCAACGCTGGAATACTTAATATAATTCGGCAATATAACATTGGGGTGTTTCCAATAGTATATAATACTACTAATATAATAATAGTATACTATAATAATAGTAATAATAATATATAGTAATAGTAATAATAATATACTAATATAATAATAATATTATATAATAATACTAGTAATATGTACTGTTAAAAGTGAGGTTTAAGTGAGGTCTTGTGCCAGCCCTAGGTACATGTCGGCAGTCTATGTATAGGTGTATAGTCGGAGTGCCGTCGACAGAATCACCTGGTCTCGCAGTTTTACGAGCAGCCCGTTGTCGGCCGCCGCTTTTAGCTTTCACGAATGCTGTGCCGTTTTATATCGCTATCGATAAACTCTGATATATTTATTTTAAGGTGTATCCTATTAATATTATAAATGCGAAAGTTTGTATGTATGGATGTTTGTTACTCTTTCACGCAAAAACTACAAAGCCGATTACGATGAAATTTGGTATGTAAGTAGCTGAAGACCCAGAATAATATATAGGCTACTTTTTATCCCGGAATTCCCGCGGGATTGGGACTTACGCGGGTGAAACCGCGGGGCGCAGCTAGGTATTAATAAAGTTGCAAAAGTGATGACAAACATTAACAAGCAGAAAGATATAAAAATTTGTTGTTAGATTTTGATTTAGAAATCTGCACTTTTATTGCTTAACTTTTTCATCACAAGTAACAATGCAAAACTTAAGCTTTTGCATGTTGTAACTGTAGAACCAAATTTTATCTGGACACGAAAAAAAATCGAAACTAAAATGAAGAAATACTCAGGTGTTTCCGTTCGAAAACATCATCTCGCTTTTGAAGTTGCTGAAGATTTAAAACATGCTAATTGTTAACGTAGAATATCTTAAAACTGTGAAATTTAGTATCAAAATTAAACATATATATAAGACTATAGAAGTTTCTCTTGTTTTTGCTAGGACCAACGAAATGTGATTAGAAACATAAATCTGTAATATTGGTTTTGTACTTCAAAAATATTTAAAAAGAATTCAATTCGAGCTTTGAAATATGAGATCTTAAAAGTTAATATTGAGCATACTGCTGTTTGCCTGGCCTAAAGCTATATATCTTTTTTTAAAAATATTTATAAAAAATATCGATATTTAAATAAAGTCATATCCCTAAAGTTGAAGTACTCTCAGGCCGCCGTCCCGGGCGAGGCGATGGAATTAAATCGCACGCACGACACTTCCGACCTCCCTCCTCCATCGCACCTCCCCGCTGTTGCTTCTAGCGTAAGAGCTCACGTTTATATTACTAACGATATTTCTGCAAAATTATTTATATTATGTGAAAACTCGGATTTCTAACACTAAGTAAGTACTAAGTATATTTGGATTATCCTTTCCCACTTTTAAATTTTACTCATAAAGTATTGCAGTAATGTCGTACCAGAGATTAGTAATATTGTCTTTGGTCGTACTAAAGAGGCGAGGCACCGGCTGTGAATATTTAAAAAGTTTTTGTTGAAAAATTTCTTGTTATGTTCAGCGTTTTCAGTTTTTTGGTTATAAAAGTATGTAGATACTATAACATTTATGTCTTAAAATAAAAGGTTAAAATATTAACCCTATAATACAAAATACGAACAGTAGCTTAATTCAAAGGTTTGTTATGGTTTTTAAGTCGTATCCTCCCTTAGGTCCTTACAGAGCAAATCGCTATGTTTGTAATATCTATACTGCCGGATTGATGACTTTTAAATATTTACATCACAAAATATCGAGTTCCTTTTTTCTGTTATGATAACTCTATAATCAAAATAATAAATTAAAACGTCTAAAACAATCAAGCAATTTTAATTTTGAACAAGCCATGGAACCATTAGAAAAACGAGATAAATATGCCTGCGTCCATCACATTCTAAAGATAAACGTTACAATTGGTTTTGTAAATTCGATGTGATTTGAGATATAAATGTGAATGAGATATAAAAGTATAAAATGTTCTAAGAACAGAAAAAATGTGCTATGGTGCCCATTCTTGAATATTTATTAACAACAGTTTTATTAAATATTCAGCGAATACTGCAGATAAGTGCAGACGTTATATTATTTTTAATTAACCCAATGTCTATATCGTAAGTTTCATGTTCGATTACTCTAGTACTATTCGTAATAGGGCTGCCATTTTACCAAATATATTTATGAACCCCACGCACAAAAAAAATGCACCTAACAATGACTGAATATCCGAATGAATACATAATAATAAAGAGAGTGAATTTTATTGTACTATGTGTATTTTTGAGATACATTTGCTATGTCTGCTTTGTAGAATAGACCACCTGCCTTCCTGCCAGGCAGCTAGTAATGGGCAAGCAAAGGTTCAATGGGCCACCATTGATCTTGATTTTTTTATACAAGAGGAGGCAAACGAGCAGGTGGGTCACCTGATGGAAAGCCGCCCACGGGCATCCGCAACACCAGGTGTATCACAAATGCGTGGCCGACCTTTATGTGTTTTTACTATCAAGATCAATGGTGGTAAAGTGTCGTGTTGCAAGTCATCCGGGTAGAGATCCTCCTTCTTATTTATTTCTGCCACCATAATAACAGTGTCATATTCCGGCCCAGAGGTTTAGGGTAGCCAGTAGACTTGCACAATAGACCTAACATCCTGGCCTCAAGACAGCTACGTACCTGTAACTTCTTTGACGTTTAGAGGCCACGGTTGAGAAGAACCTATAAGAGAAGCGTGTGTTTGTTTACAGACATAGTATATAAAAAAGTAGTTAATGTTTATGATGTATGCATTGTATTGAAAATTAAATGTTGCCGGCAACTCACAGTCACTTGTCATAATTATTAAGGCCTCTTCCACGGAGACCTGTTTATAGACTAGTTATGCCCAACTCTCCATACATATAAAATATTTTCACATAAAATCGCGCCGTTACGATGTGTAAGAAGGATAAACAATTAAACATACTTTAGCATTATAATATCAGTATTTTTGTTTATGAGCCGCCTTCATATTACGCAAATAAATATTTTTTCTTTTCTTTCACACAAATAAAGTAACTTGAATATTTTTTGACTAAAATCATTTCGCTTACTACTACAAACAAATTCGATTCAATTCCATTAAAATTCGTATATTTGTAAATAAAATTAATTTAATAAGTTCTAGCAAATCATTCTTAGATTAACTTAGATATCTGTCTATCAAAGACTACAATACTCTACTGTCTATGTTGTAAATAAGTAAATTCGGTGAGATGTTCGAATACTGATTTCTAAATTAGGAGCGCATTAAAAGTTTAATTTCCGTGTGACGATTATTCAAATAAATTCCTTACTATTATCCACAATCAAACCAGTAAAATATACATACATACGTTTGTATAAACTGCGAATATATTGCAAATAAATTGCAAATTCAGTGAGTGAGAAAATATTAAATTCTGAAAATATAAAACCAGGAAAACATAAAATTGCCGCAGTAAAATTAAAGCCAACTTGATTTTCGTCACAGGTGACCGTTTTTCATTCCACATTAGTTGGCTCACACAGCGCACCCGAATAACTTTAATTATTCAACGGGCTGCAGAACGGTCTGGGAGCTGCCGAGTGTTGAGTGCCACATACTGCCTGAATTCACAGAATCTGTAACTGTTATAATATAGGTAATAATTTGGTTTATAGCTATTTGGTATGAAGAGAAACCACATAGGTATTTTAAATGCAAATATTAATTACGTGAATTCTGAATTCTGCGTAACATAATATTTAAAATTTAAAAAAAAATATTAAGTGTTACTGAAAATTATTATTCTGTTCCTTGAAAGCTCACAAAACCTGGAATACGGGCGGATTAATAAGGAAAACAGTCAGCGCTGTCTATGGACATATGTAACACAAAGAATTAAACGTCGATGCGATGCCGGCTTTTTAAAAGTTTTTAAATCTCCTCTTAAAAAACCCTATGTCGAAGCTCTTTGAAGACACAAATTAAAGTTGACTATTCAAAAGTTTGAGTGTTCGCAAGAACTTTCATTCAAAGCTAACCGTCAACATTCGTAGACCAGGCAATAAGATAGTCCGCGTGGAAAACCCTAATAGCGACAAGACTCATAGCGGCAAGCCTCATAGCGGCAAGCCTCATAGCGGCAAGCCTCATAGCGGCAAGCCTCATAGCGGCAAACCTCATAGTGGCAAGCCTCGTAGCGACAAGCCTCATAGTGGCAAGCCTCATAGCGGCAAGCCTCATAGCGGCATTGAAGGAGACAATATATTAAAAAAATTAGAAAGCTCCCCGTTGTACAAACGGTAGAAACACACAAAAAGATCTAATGTCTCTATGGAAGCTAAGAGGCTCTAGACTGTTAGAAAGAGTAGGTTTGTTGACAAACTGCACCGATTTGCGTTGGAGTTTAATATTGGTGTGCTCCCAAATGTGGGAACAGTAGTCCATGCGTGACCAGACCTGAGCTATATAGGGACGTGAAGTACAGCCTCACGCACTTTAACACCCCTAGTTTCTTAGAAGCTAATTTAGCTTTACCCCTC
This sequence comes from Calephelis nemesis, assembly GCA_002245505.1. Lineage (NCBI taxonomy): Eukaryota > Metazoa > Arthropoda > Insecta > Lepidoptera > Riodinidae > Calephelis > Calephelis nemesis. The sequence continues at coordinate 557,971 of NJDD01001300.1, read as the reverse complement.
CAAATTACTACGAAATTGGAACTCGCTTGCAATGTTGACATGAAAGGTATTTTTATTTTAGCACTTGCCATGTTGCCATGTTGGGTTAAAATTCTATAAATAAAAAAAAAGAAATCATTTCGCCCCAGATACTATCCTACTAATTACTACCCGCGTTAACGGGTAATAAAGAATTTGATATTTAGCCACGGGATTTGAATCCTCAGTAGCTCAAACGATTGGAGCTTTCGTTGGCTTGAGACGAAAGGTTACGAGTTCAAATTCTTTCAGGGGCGACTATTTTTCTTTCTTTAAAATTTATATAAACTATTAGAAAATTTATATAACACATTTTAAGTTGCCCGATACCAGTGAACGACGACACTGGACTACTCGACCATAGAGGCGATTACAGCAAACAGCTGAAACAATTTCAGCAAACATTCCAAATGCGATCTAGATTCCGCCAATAACCAGTCGATGACCTCAAAATATGACAACGACACATTTAACGGATGAAATCTAGTACAAGCTTAGGAGTTTTAGGTAGGCACTAGGCATTAACATGTGTGGTTAGCGGTCAGCACCGACTGCAGCTATGCGGGCTGTAACCGCCGCATAACGTACATCTCCCGCATTGCCGCGGTATGGCCTAACCGTATTTTAGAATTAGCACTTAGAACGAGAACGTTTACAATTGCTCTTAATCTATGCTTGCTTGGTAAGTTTAGACTCGGTCAACGGAACAAATTATATATAGCATAGCATTCATAGTTCCTCTTCATCGATATATATTCCTTTTTAACTCGGTAAGAGATGACTTTCTTTCTCTCTCTCTATTTAAAAATTTTCGATTTAAGATTTGAATATTGATTAATATATAAATCTCGTGTCACAATGTTTGTCCTCAATGGACTCCTAAACCACTTAACCGATTATAATAAAATTCGCACACCATGTGCAGTTCGATCCAACTTGAGAGATAGGATAGCTTATGTCTCAATTTATGGTAAAAAAATTACCATTCGAGCGAAGCCGGAACGGGCAGCTAGTATTGTATAAATCCGTATAACAATTTCATGTATGGTGGAGGTGTAGAATTAGCACATAGTTATTCTAAAACAGGACAATACTTACAATGTATATGTGGAAAAAAGAAAAATCTCAAGGAAAGGAAATGTTTCTGTAAGGGGAAATCCATACTTCAGATCATTTTCTCAATTTGTTTCATCAAATCTTCATAATCTTGTTCGAATGATTTTAAACGATTATCTAAAGTGCTGACTGACCCTTTTGTAGGAATGCATACAGTGTTCTAGTAATCCTGGGTTCGAAGTAAAATTCAGGTTACAATCCTGGTTGACGGGAAATTTATTTTGCCGTTTCTGCTCTTGACTAGCTAGGGTTGGATACCGTAGTAGTTTACGGTAGATAAGTATTTAATCTCTGCTTAAAATTGTTGTAGTAAATTATGAAGTTGGTAATATAAAAATTAAGCAATTGTTTAATTTAAACTTAACTTAAATTTTTAATTTAAACAATTGTTTAATTTTTAAAAAACTTTGTTACAATTTAAATAATCTATTTAATTGTAAAAATCTTTATAAAATGTTTGCATCTGACAATGTGGTAGAATATGTTTAATGTTGGTATCTACACATACCTATAATAAATCTCTAGAAGTGTCAATTCTGTACATTGAAAATATTGAAAAAATAAATAGTGTTAATGGATCTATACCAAACTCAAATATGTGATTAAAACATTTTTTGTTTGTCTGTCTGTCTGTGTGTTCAGGCATCACGTGAAAAGTAACGGTTCGATTTCGATGAAACTTGGTATAATTATACCTTATTATCCTGGTCATAAAATAGGATACTTTTTATCCTTGAAAAATACGTAGAAAATAAATAAATCTTAATTATTCAGTTTTATCACGCGAAGACCGACATCCGTGCGGATGGAGTCGCGGACGGAAGCTAGTGCTTAAATATCTCTGTAATAACTTCATAAGTAACACACATATTACGTTAGTAAATTATACTTATTTCGAATTTAAGCTAGGTATACTTACCTATTTTTTGTAATAAATAGTAGAAAAGAAAGAAAGATAGAACATTATTTATTTGCGGAATATGCGTGTAAATGAGATGTTACAAAAATATTTAAGTAGCAACATATTCTACCATATTTTGGTGTGCTAATATTTTAATCTACAATATAAAAATGAATCGCTAAATGTGTTGGTAAGCGCATAACTTCTGAACGACTGGACCGATTTTACTAATTCTTTTTTTATTTTGTTACTTATTGTCAGGATAAGGTTGTTACGAAGAAAAAAACGGGGAAAGTTGTAGGGAAAATGTTATGTATAATACTTTACAATATCCCATACTGAACCGGTGAAACGAAGTTCCGGTGAAAAATATGTATATAATATATATAAATTATGTATTACCAATTACTAAAACATTTTAAAAGTATAATTAAATTTAACCCTGTCTACCTTAAACTACCAGTTAGTAGTAGTAGTACAAAAACTGATAGCCGTAACCGCAGTTACTAACTCGATGGATTTAAAAATTAATAGAGCAATAAAAGTGATTTGTCCGGCATTTTGTTTCCTATAAAAGCTTAGAAAAATATATACTAGCAAAGAGGAAATAGTAAAACAAAAATATAAAGCGCTAAATAATATGGCTGGTATAGAACGCGGGAAACCTCTAAATAGCCAGGTGAATGGTCTGATGTGGCCGCGGGCGTGTTTGCTCAGTCGGATATTTGCCCGCGCGACTTGTGGATGTTTGCTAACCTAACATTCGCGCAACTGACGTGAATATTAACGTTATATTAAACCGTTCAAATAACTGACAATGTTTTATTTGAAAATTATTTGACGCATCTCAAATCCATAGCGTATTTCAAGAAAAGAAAGGATGTCATAAGTATCATTGAATGGCAAGTGAATATAGATTATTTTTCGCGCAGTAAAACTTCAAAAACCGATTTCGGTTCGGAATACGCCGACTCAGTACAAAAAAAAATAGTATTTTTGCTGATTTCCCTGGAATTCCATCATCAGATCCCGAATGGTGGCCAAAGTGGCCATGGGAATACTTCGGTACGTTCTTTCAAATAAAAAAAATTGAAATCGGTTCAAAAATGACGATATCCATTAAAATCTTGAACGTATGCATATGAGTGGACGCCGAATCAGTTAAAACATGAAAACGACTTGATAAATATATGCAATATTGAATAAGTTGTTGTCCGCCATTACGTGTGAATATTTAAGTTATTTAGGTGTTCTCTTTGCCCGAATCGGTTAAGAAAAATAAATGACCAACACGGACTCACTCTACCTGCACTTCTGAATTCTCACCTGCACTCAGTTGGACAGCTTACAGGTGGCATAGAACGGCATAGGGCTGAATATATTGTATAGGGCTTAATCTTATTATTTTATGCTCTTATATCGTCCTATATACGTCACCTGGTGGTTCATATGACCCATCTATATTTGCCATGGGCCTGTAGTCTATAAGCCCTTCTTCAAGATATTAGCTATTGCTAGGCTGAAATTTAATTAGCTCCAGTCATTTTGACGTGACAACGGAACACACGTTTGTATTTATATGAATTGTAGGTACTTACCTCTATTTACATGACATAAAATGTAGGTAACAAACAAATCAAAAAACCATCAAACGTTGTCTTCATGTAACTCTGTATTTATGGTCTATTGAAAGCGCAACAAGAGAGTAATTTTGAATAGCAGTTGACGAACGCGCTGATAAATAACAGGGCTACAGCCGATATAAGGCGTATTATAAATTGCGTCGCTATTACAAATATCTCATATTCAGATTCCGCTTTGAAGTGTTACCTCCTTTATTTACCTTCGCCGAACTTGTATATTTAATGTAAGATTTTAATATAAGCCTCCTTTTTAATATACGATTTACACACAAAATTTGCAGAATAGACCACCTGCCTTTATGCCAGGCAGCTCCTAAAAGGCTTACCGTCACTAACACCGTGACATCTGACTAGGTGGTAGAGTTTCGCAGCGACTTACCCGGATTGGTACCATCGCCTTACCTGTTCCTGCCGCCATAACGACATGATGTGTTCCGGTTCAGAGGATAAATAGCCGGTAAAATTACTTTTGCTCGAGGCGTAACATCCCGGCCTCAGGTTGGCAACGCACCGTTACCACCTTTAGTGTCTCTAAGCGGCGTGAATTTCTTACCATCACGAAATCTGTCTGCTTGTTTGCCTTCCAATATCATAAAATATAATAAATAGAAAATAAAAATAAATAAATTCAAAAGTGCGTCTACTCTTATAATTCAACTTTTTGATATTTCTATCGACATATCATTAGTGTTGGTTATTATTATGGTCCATGCTAAAGGAAGGGTCGACGGTAGACTGTAGTAGTTTGCTATTTTGTAAAGTAAAAAAAAGCTAATTATATTTTTATGTATGTTTTTTTTTTATATTTTAGGATCTGAACAGTAAAAATCAAAGTACCTACTCCAGGTGCCCTTTAGATGTATTGTGTTTGTAAAGCGTAGGTTACACTTTTACCGTCTTATTAATAAACGTGGACTAACGTAGGAGTAAAATTTTGTTGATACTATAGTCCGTATAACATTGTAATAAAGACTTTTATATCGGGCTGAGCCTTGGAGTACATTACTCCGTGTTTATTAGACGATTAATATCGCTTTGTTCAGGTTTGAATTTTCGGACAGTTAAAACATTTTCATTTATTGTTTAACATATTAAATTATATATCATTCATCAATATTAAACTTTAAAGTATCTTCACGCCCATATCCCCGAAGAGGTAGGCAGAGGTAACAACCAAGGCACCCACGACTAGCCGAAGACACTAAGTCCCACAATGTGATAGGTGGCAAGCCTATTGCCAACCGGGCACATTTCCAATCCCGACCAACATTTTGTAATTAGAAAATTGGAAAAATCCAATTTTCTTTTTGTTGGCCGACCCAGGATTCGAACCTGGGACCTCGTGCAGTCAAGTCCAACACCCGGACCACTAGACCACAGAGGCGATTAAACTTTACTTAATTTTATATGACAAAACAGTGAACAAGTAGTCCTGTAGTATGTTATAGGTTTGTAACGGTCCTGTGGCCGAAATGTCGGGCCTATTGTGCTAGTTTATCGGCTATTTTAAGAGTTATTATGGAAGCAGGAATAGGTAAGGCGGTGGATTCTTATACGGGTAAGTTGCTGAACAGCACTCTGCTGTCATTGGTCGTGCTGGTAATGAACTGTTTAACCTATGATTTTCTTACAAGCTGTCAGGCAGGAAAGTTAGTCTATTTTACACAGGGGACTTAGACCCACTTGGGGAGAAATCTACCAGCAGATTTGTAGATTTCCTTACAAGCTGTCAGGCAGGAAGGTTAGTCTATTCTACTCGGGGGACTTAGACCCAATTGGGGAGAAATCTATAACCAAGTTAAGTAATCGCTTAAACAAAATATTACATGCATCTATTGTAACTGTCGTTTGGATTCTACACAGAGCTCCTGCATTTAGGTATGCAGATTTTTTATGTGTTATGACAGCAAACAAACATATGACTTTTTTTTTATAATAAGAGACAACAGTGGCCTATAGACACCATAGATGCTGAAGGTGCGTTGGGACCAGTGTGCGATCAATAGTGCAAGTCTAGCGGCTACCATACCCTCCAGATCGGAATATGACAGTTACTAAGGCGGCAGGATAGGTAAGGCAGTGGATCCCTACTCGAATGAGTTGCAGCACTCTACCACTAGTAGTCTTGCTAGTAATGACCAATTCAACCTTCGCTCGTCTCTTACGAGCTGTCAGACAGGAAAGCGTATTTTACTATTCAGAGCGAACCCAAAATACGCAGGTTTAACATATCGCTAATGAGACGTCAACAGTAATGCGGAGGTTAATGTAAAATTCCCAAACTACGCGCCGAGCCGCCCCACCCTTCACGAGGGCCACTTGTCAACGCGACAAGAGTCGACGGATCGTGGAGATCATGGCGGCCTTTTAGGGCTACCACTACTCTATTTCTTTTTAGAAAAACTTTTAAATATATGTTGTTTATATTTATCGTAGGTACTCGTAAATAAAATAGTATTTATTTAAAAACTAGCTGACCCGACTGATGTTATCCTGTTACTGACTATAAATAATGAAATAAAATAACCTTCACATGACAATGACTAACAGAACAAAAAAAAATAATTTACAAAATTGGTGCAACCGTTCACGAGTAATACGATGACCGAGGAAAATAAAAAAATAACAAATTGTAAAATAAGAAGATAATTTACTAAAAAGCAATAAAAAGTGATTTTATCAATATTATTCATTACTGAACGCTCGAAATATGTTGGGTAGCTGGTAAAATAGCGTTATGCAAGAAAATGCAAGCAAAATTTTCAGATCAGCAACGCACTACCGCTTTTTATATATGTATATAGACTCGTTTATTTTCTTAACATCGGAAAAAGAAAAGAAAAAGATACAAACGGTCTATACAATATAAACCAACCCCGAAGGCTGTGATTACTACAAACTTTCAAATATTTGAGGTAGAAGAAAAGTTGTTCCTTTTCCTGCTATTTTGTTTTCACAATACTCTATCAGTCTATTTGATCCACTGGGGCGAAATACAAAACGTCAAAACACATACAAATAGTCGAAAGAATAAAGATTAATTCTCTATTAAAGGGAAGTCAAAGAGCTAGTGAGGTGGAATAAAAGTTTTACGTAAAGTTTTGTTGATCCGTTGGCAGCCCTACATCTTGTCGACGGGTCGCCGGGGATCGCTGGCATGCGGCGGGACCAAACGACGGCTGATTAATGCGCGGCAAGCGATGTCAGAGCTGAAAATTTTACATCGTTAACGTTGTCGATAAGTAAAAAATAATTTGACAATATATTTTATAATAAATACCTATGACGAAATTGTAAACGCGCTTCCTGACTATGACGATTCATACTCAACTTACAAAAATTTGTTAGAATCACAACCTTCCGAGGATTGTAACATGTGGCCATATTTTAATATGACCTATTTTAAGCAGTTAATTGGAGAATATTGAATTTGAGTGACTACTACGCCGGTTAACTCACTCTTGCTCGAGGCCTAACATCCCGACCTGGTTGGCAACGCACCATTACCACCTTTGGTGTCTCTAGGCGGCGGGAATTTCTTACCATCAGGAAATCTGTCTGCTTGTTTGCCTTCCAATGTTATAAAAAAAGTCTTCACTTTTAGTAAGACTACCGTTACTATCACAGTGTTCTTTAGACGTGGGCTAAAGCTAGTCTATTGGAAATGATGATCACCAGACAATTTACTTGAATACAAACTTATACGACTTCCCCATTCAATAAAATACCTCTTATCTACAGAATTTTCTAACATATAACACGTGTAGGTAACAAACACAAGAAGCGTTAATTTAGTTTTAAACGTCATGAATAGAATAGACACTGCTTTATTTTAAATAGACCCAAATACATGAAACCTTATAATTCGTTAGATGAGATTCGAGAGTTCAGATTGTGTCAGTTACGAAAAATTTGTGTTACTTATAGCAAAAATACTTATGTAGTCGTTTATACAAGAACTAAGTGCCTACGATACAGTACTTTTTATTAAATCCTAAACATAAAAAATATCGATAAATTGACACACACAATATCCCATCGCTATCTTGCGGGTGGGAGTTCTAGCGAGGGATTGCCGACACGACGTGCCGCGCCGCGCCCGACTGAATCGTTATTGACGCGGCCAGCCAGAAACGTCGATATTTTCTCACCATCTACAGCTACATCTCTATTTAATGATAATGATAAAAAATCATTATGTACTGAGAATTTAACCAACTAACTGTAGACGTATGTAATCATGACACTAAGGGATCATGCATTCCTAATGATGTATCCCGTTAAATAAAATAAGACTTGTATGAGGACTTTTTATACAGATTGAAGAGCATATAAGTTATATTTCCCATGAGAAAATTTACTCTTTGGACAACGAAATTTATTTTCTTGGCAAGTTGTGCTCAGTAGTCTACTATTGCCATCGCTACTCGTAAAAATATAACTAAAGGTATTCGGATCCCCAATAAGTAACAAGTCTTTAAAAAAATTAACAATTTTTATAAAATAAAATATTTAACAATTTGATAAAATTTTATAAAACAGTTAACAATTAAATTAATTTAAACTTTACCAGTTTAAAATAAAGCAGTACTTGGAATAAGCGCATTAGATTAGGTAGCGTATTAGAACTGCGTAGCGGAAATAAAATCATTAACTTTTTAGACTTATTTAGAGATAGCAATTTAGTTGATGTAAAACGAAGATTAGCCATTAGTATATAGCCTATATCGTAGTCAATAATATTAGGCTTATCAGAGCTTCTTTTAGGGACAAAAACTATGGGCTGCTGTTGTAAGTTGACTATACATATTTGGCACAGAAATTTAAGTGCCTCCAAGATTTTGATTGCTTAACGTTACCCTATTTTCATTTTTAGTATTTTTCCTGTGCTGTATACTCAAAACTTTTAATACGAGATGGCTGAGTGGCATACGTTGTTCGTATCTATATACATACATCTTGTATATGCGTATATTTCATATTCATTGTTCAAAATTTTTTTCTGCTATACAATATTTCCAGTAGTAAAAAAACCGCCAAGTCACTAAGTATTTTCAAATGTGCAACGAAGTTTCATACACACTCTCATCCCCATATTTGTAAAGTAAAAGTAAAAGATCTACGTTTCATATTTTTTGTTGTTGGTACTTACATACCGAATTTCTGCTTTTTGGGACTTCAAGTTTTGATGCTCATCAATCAGTCAGTAACAAAGTAAGGGTTCAAGATCTCAAATATATCTAAAGTACATGGGCTATGTGATTGAAATTTTATGTTCTACTAAGTTTCCTCCAGATATCATATCCTGAAAAATATCTGGTCTAGTCCAAACCAAAGCTATGAATGAGGGTTCAAATATGTATTGTAACGCCTGTAAAAAGGTAGTAAGGCCGTAAGGCTTCGTTTTCTGCGGCGGGGGCACTCTCGTGTCCCGAGATATATAATGGTATATCACTTAATGTAGATTTCTACTTGTCTATATTATAAAGCTGAAGAGTTTTTTGTTTGTTTGCTTGAACGTGCTGATCTCGGGAACTACTGGTCCGATTTGAAAAATTATTTCAGTGTTAGATATGCCATTTATCGAAGAAGGCTATCACGCTATGACCAATAGGTGCGAAGCGTCAATCAATCTTGAGATTTTTTTCCTGTTGAGAGCTTCCGCTGTGTTCGCTGAGTAGTCGGTTAATATTTTGCAAAAGCCAGACAGAATTGTTTCCTATAAGACTTTTTAAATAAAGTTGTGACTGCATATGTCTATCTTTTACGGTTATCTCAATATAACGCTTAAATAAGACAGTTGAAACCGTTTCAATATACATAAAGGTTTAATGGTTTAACGCTCGCTGACCGCATTCGTAACAGTAAGAGCCAAAAAGAGTGGGATTTAAAGAAAATGTTGGTGTTAAAATGCGAAAGCTCATGCTCCGCTGGTTTGGACGTGTGGAAAGAATAACAGATGAAAAATTGACAAAACAGATATACAATGCGAATGTGGATGGATGTACCCGGGGATACCAAGGTTAACATTCCACGATCAGATCAAGAGTCTCCGAATCCGGCGTGTTTGTATGAAAAGGGTATTTAATAAATGTGAAGGAAACAGGTTTGTCAGGGACTTGGCGTGAAGATATGTATGTATGTATGTTTAACCTTTATGCTAACCAAATTTGTGTTTAAATAATGCATTGTTTCGATTTCAGCATAACCATTTTAGTTTAGTGTTCGACATTATGAATCGGCGCAAATAGTAAAAGTGACGTAAACTGCAACAGCTGTATCGTGGATTTGAAGTAAATGATCTGAAGGATCATTTATATTATAATGATCCTTCAGGTCATTTAGGCCTATAATGATAGCTGCTACAGAACCCTTCATGGGCGAATCCAATTCGCACTTCACCGCCTTTATAAATATTCGTATAATTGGGATTTACACAAACAACTTAAGATGTGCTAGGCAGGTCTCCATTGTCGAGACACTTGGCACTCGACACTCTCGGCCAAATCCTGCAAGGGACTTGGCGTGAAGATATGTTTGTGGTGTATGTAAGTTAACCTATATGTTTGAATATTCGTGCACATTTTACTAGGTGGTAGAGTTTTTCAGCAACCGGATTGGTACCACCGCCTTACCTATTCCTGCCGCCATAACGTCATGACGTGCTCCGGTTCGGAGGGTAAGTAAGCTGGTAAACTTATTTTTGCTCGAGGCCTAACATCCTGACCTCAGGTTGGCAATGCACCATTACCATCTTTGGTGTCTCTAGGCGGCTTTCTTACCATCAGGGAATCCGTCTGCTCGTTTGCCTTCCTATAACACAAAAAAAACATTCCGGGTTTCAAGATTTGAAAGAAAGTTAGGTCATTTAAACTGAACGTTTTAAGTCTGTAATTTTTAAACTGCTAGACTTATGACCTTGTAACATTTACGGGATAACCTATGCAATATAACTCTTTCCAACAAAAGTAAATGAACTTGGACTCTGATCGTTTTACCCCTCTACCACGGGTGCCTAGAAAATGGGATAAAAAGTATCCGATAGTTTACCTGCCTAAAAAATTCGTTACGATTGGTTCAGTAAATTCGATGTCTGAATACAGACACACAAACAGTCAAAAAATCTAAATGTGTGCTGTTGCACATTTTAGTCTTTTTTTTCTTCAATGTTCAGAATTCACTCTTTACAGGTTTTTTATAAGCACCTTTTTGCCGACCCGGCAAACTCAGTCGCAAAGGTATCATTTTTTTATAAATTTTCAATGCATAGATTAAACCCTTCTATAGTTATAACACAGGTATATTACCCACAAACATATACAGACAATAATAAAAAGTTCCAAGATTCTCGTGATATTTGGTAAGTTGGCGGTCACATAAATTTATACGAGAAATGTTCGTGTTTTCAAAACAATAAAGTAGGAAGACTCGTTTCGGCACATTAAGATCTGGGGGCAAATTTCGAGAAGCAAGGTGATATTTTGCACAATTTATTTTTATTTAGTGGTGCGGCGTCGGTTGCCAATGGCGCGGGCGAGGCGCGCGCTAATTGGACGGGGTAGGGTTGCCGCAAGCTCCTCGAACTTATATTTTCCTATTAAGTTTTCCCCAACGGAAGAAAAAGACACTTGTAGATAAAATTTGACGTGCTGTGTGTCTGTTTGTGGCATCATAACTTTTGAACAGATGGATCGATTTTCATGCGGATTTTTGTTTGTTTTCACATTAACCTTATAAATAAATTCACGATTTCTTGCTCTTCAATTGTAGAGAGAATTCCTAATTGTACCCTCCATTATAATTTACAATTGAAGCGCAGTCCGCTTCCGACTTTGATTGAAAATTGAGCATTTTCCTGCCACATCTGTAGCACGCATTTTTAATTAAAAAAATGGTTGCCTGTAAAGTCGGTTTTACGGGCGAAGATTTTACGTGACAACGTCTTTTTCTCGGTAGAATATTTATTGATATAAATATTTTTAAAGAGTGGGAGAGAGACGCAAGGCATTCGCCGCTCCGGCGGGCCTCTCTCTCGTTCGGTGACTCATCGTAACGTTACCGGGCGTTACACTTATTCATGAGTGACTGCGTCTCCGACTTTGTCACGTCAAAAATGTAGTCTGGATTCGAACATACATTTAGTAGCCTTCCTAATTCAATGTCAAGGGCGTTTGAAACGTTTTTTTTATCCCTAAAAGATACTTGTTTTATGCCGTTTCTAATCTTATACTGTGTCTAGTGTAATTTGAGATAGAATAGAATGCTAAGACATACTCGTATACTAGTACACTATAAAGTAACTTCACGCCCATATCCCTGAAGAGGTTGGCAGAGGCGTGACCAGGGCACCCAGGCCGAAGATTCTAAGTCCCACAATGTGATAGGTGGCAAGCCTATCGCCAACCGGAAAACGTTATTTTTATTAGAAAATTCAAAATTCACAATTTCTAATTTTTCCGTCGCCCGAATCGGAGGTCGA
>NJDD01001300.1:473861-502444 GCA_002245505.1 Calephelis nemesis | reverse complement strand
AAGTTTACCGGCTACCCCACCCTCCGAACCGGAACCCGTCATGACGGCAGGAATAGGTAAGGCGGTGGTACCAATCCGGGTGAGTCGCTGCGAAACTCTACCTAGTCAGATGTCACGGTGTTAGTGACGGCAAGCCTATGCTCGCCTTTTACGAGCTGCCTGGCACAGGAAGGCAGATGGTCTATTCTACAAAGGAGCCCGGACCAACACGGGGGAAATCCAGATATTTCAATAAGTTCCTGCTGCGAACTGAATGACTGTAATAAGAATAGCGTAGTTACGATCAATAGATAATAAGAAATATTTTTTATTCAAAACATACCTAATAATAAAATAAACTTAGAACGTAGAAGATGTATCAAATCAAGTTTGCCACTTATCGATTTTAATTATAAGTCGATTGATTTTAGATTGCCACACGTACCCCTTTATTCAATTTTGCGTACCCTCAGGGGTACATGTTACACTAATTACGGACTACTCCTTCAGTCGATTCGATGATCACCTTTTCATTCGACTCGATGAATTCGTTTATGGGCAATAGTCTGTTTCAAAAGGTCGAGTTAATATATCGTTTTCAGTTTTCAATCTTTTACAAGTTTTACCAAACGCCATTGTTTTTTAACGAAACAAGAGGCAATCTGCAATCGCCGGCCACAACAATCACGTGTCAATTGAGAAATCGGCCGTTATTTTTCATTTCGGTAGGAAACGAGGAAATTACAAGGGAGTAAAAAATACGTCTCGGTCTTCGTTGGCGAAAAAATCCGCCGAAAAGGAAGCGAGCGGCCATTAGGGTATTATCGAGGAAAAAGGGCGGTCTGGAAAAAATCAGAAAAAAATTGCTTGGAGCCCACCCTTTCCTTTTCGTGAGCGTCGCCTGTGCCTCCCTCTGCCTTACATTAGACACCCCGGTCGCTAGGGGGCGCTACATGTATGGAGGCGAATTACATAAACGGCAGGTGAATTTGGAAAATTAAAGTTTGTACACTATCATGTTCACGAAGTGGCCGCTGGGATTATCAGATTTGTTGGGTCAACACTCGCCCATCGGCAAATTTCTTCAACAATTCAAGTTTGCTTTAGACTGAAAATTTAGAATCTTTTGGCCGAATTAGTTTTGATTTTTAAAGTTTTTCGAAAATCATCGTTATTTCTTGTTCTTTATTGACGCTTCTTTCCAAATGTTTTTATAGTATTATACAGTAAAACAAAAATATAATCAAAAAATCAATATTTGCCTCTTACGAGCAGTTTTTTAACAGGCTGTATAACGAGCATTTTATACCGCAGATATCGCCTAGTTGGCCGAGGCGTTAGCGTATACGACCAAATACACCGACCAACAAGGAGTCGATTTCCGATGGGAGTAGGTATTTGTGAGGGTCTGGAAGTATTTATCAAATGGATTCTGAGATCTAAATATTTCTATATATTAATATAAATGAATAACATCCATAACACAAGCATATTGTTTGCTTTCTTTGGCGTTAAATTCAATTTGTGAAAAATTTTAAAGGATATTTATTTATTACTTAAATTATTACAGTCATCTAATGAAGCTGCTGATGTAACATTTTTTTTCTGTTTTTCGGCAATTGCAGGACTCTGAGCAGTGTTGTCGAGTTTATATTCGACATGTTACTTATTTCTTTATTATTACATTAGCTGACCTGACGGGCATTGTTCTGTCATAGTAATGAATATTTAATTCTTAAATTATCCGTTAAATTTAATAATAATATAACAATAAAATTAAATAATATAATATAATAATAGCCCGCAATTTTTTCTTTTGCAGGTCCCTTTTCCGACGTTAATAAATGCAACAAAAATAATTAAAAAAAAATTCCATCTGTTCCCACGTGATTTGACGCCCATCAAACACACTTGATATATAAATTACACTAATATAAAATATAAACTAACTCATTCATGTTACCGGTGCGTGCTAACGCAATCTATCGATCGCTACTAGAGAGTTAAAACAATTATTAGTAACAACAAATGTCAAAAAAGAGAAGCCACAAATTCTATAGTTTTCTCCCCTGCTCCCTGTATTATTAGTTCGTGTTCCCCGTTTTTTTTAATGGCTAATTTGTTGTTAACCGCGAGGTTTTTACAACTTTATCGGGTTATATCGTGTTCCCCGTGTAAAATAGGCAAGCTTACGTTAAACACGTCAAGAATACTGGTTGGAACCAAATAACAAGATCTCTTTACACTTGAAATTTGAAATTATAATCAAAACTTTGAAATTAGTTAAACGTTACCTACTTTAAAAACATGTTAAACACTTAATTTTTAGTTAATAATAGTTTCACTAATAATAGAGTTAGAGATAACCAAGGTGACAGAAAATTTACAGAGTTGCACCCAACAAAACTAATCTGCGCGAGGGATGGGGCGTCGATATCAAAATAAGTCATACGTGATAATAATTAAGAGGTTTCCATACCACCCCAGCCCTTAGGGGTAAGGGGGTGGAAAATCTATGCCCTTACGAGTGACTCATGTGTTAATGTAACGTGCTTGCCTGGATTTCGAATAACGCCTAATTCTTACTAATAGCTAAGTGTTTATATTGGGGTATTATTTCTAGAGTAGTATTGTATTTTTATTACCAACAAGGCTCTGCGGCTTCACTAGAATAAAAACTCGCACGTTTTCTTCTACCAAATTGAATTGAAAAAAAAACACGAATTTTTGTATGTTTTTTATAATGTAGGAAAACAAACAAGGAGACTGCACACTACAGTAAAGAAAAAAAGGAGAAATAATGACGCATGGACACTAGGAAAGTCGGTGATGCTCTTCCAGGCGATCCACTACAAAACTCTACTTACTACCTACGCTAAAAGTCTACATTAATGAAAATATAAACAGTTAGATTAAATTACTAGACATTTCTACCTAGTGTGCGGTAGGGTCGTCGCATCCTATAATGTTTTTCAAATACAGTTTCTAACCATTGGACTAAATAGGACAAATTTAATCTGCTTTTTCTGTAATTTTAGAAAAGAGGATAAAGGAACAAGTAATAAGAGAGCGGAAAAAATCGTGTCCATTATTTTATTCCCTTGCAATCATGCAGAAACCTTTATCGTGTTACACAGTCCGTTATAGTCTCAGATGCCGTCGTGTTATTTTGTAGTTTATGTGTTTTTAAACATTTTCTGTTTATTGTGCTTTTCAGCAAATCGTTTTCCATTTAATATTTCAAATGTATTTGCTCTGTTTTCGGAAAGGTGACAACTCGAAAATTCAAAATATAAAAACATTTGCACTTCAATTGTTGTAATAAAATACAATATCAATTACTGTATTTTAATAATTAATAATTTATTTATTAATTAAATAGCTGTACAAGTACGTTAAATAAAATGAGTTTTATTCTCAACAGATTAATAGCAATTCTTAACTTGTAAACAATAATTATTAATAATAATAGTGATGACTTAAGATGAAAAACCTCTTTATAATTTGGAAATACTGTGTAATTTATTTGCAGTTTGGTTTTCGGTCGCATAATAAAAGTATCCATGACTAGCCTAAGACAATAAGTACAACATCTGCATAACAATTTGTTTTTTTTTATGTTATAGGAAGGCAAACAAGCAGACGGATTTCCTGATGGTAAGAAATTCACGTCGCCTAAAGATACCAAAGATGGTAATGGTGCGTTGCCAACCTGAGGTTAGGATGTTAGGCCTCGAGCAAAAGTAAGTTTACCGGCTACCTTACCCTCCGAACCGGAACACGTCATGACGTTATGGCGGCAGGAATAGGTTAGGCGGTGGTACCAATCCGGGCGAGTCGCTGCGAAACTCTACCATCTAGTCAGATGCCACGGTGTTAGTGATGATAAGCCTATGCTCGCCTTTTACGAGCTGCCTGGCAAGAAAGGCAGATGATCTATTCTGCAAAGGAGCCCGGACCAACACGGGAGTTTGCCAAATACTTCGAGAACTATCAAATTTTGAAACATTATTTATAACAAACGGAAGGTTATTGTTGCTACATAATTTGAAATGTGTAGCTATCTATTCTTGACATAACACAAAAAGATAAATAAGGTTATAAATTCGACTGTTTTTTAACTTTTTTTACTCATCAAGTCATCAAAAACTCATGAAATGGCGACGTGTTAAATAAACAATAATTGGATATAACAATATCGGTTGTAGTTTTACTACGCTTAAATTATTGGCGTATACGTTAACTGTGTTTTTCTTTTAGAATTTAGTTTGTACCACTATAAGATATCCTGTCTTAGTAATATACCAGCTGACCTGTCATTTAGACTTGATGAACGAAATGGGGATTAATTTTTATATAATATAATTAAGATTACTTATATTTATGTTTCATGTGTACATGAAGAGTAAATTAAAATAAAGTATTTAATAAGTAAGTATACTATATAAAAATATGTAACACAATCTTGGGATAATCTCATAGACTATAACGGGTTAACAGTTATAAAGCGGCTTGAGCATAGGTAGGGATCATTTTGTCCGTATGTAATGATTTCTTTGTATTGCTACGTTGCTGCCTCTAGTGAGCTTTTTTATGTAGGAAGGAAAACAAGCAGGCAAATTTCCTGGTGATAAGAAATATCTGAGGATTGAATGCACTAAATAAGTACGAATAATGCGTAAATTAGTATATCAAATTTTGCCTTCCAAATTGGAACGTGACAGTGACAGTATTTACTATCGTTTTATTAGTAGGTAGAGCCCTAATGCGTATCTGACTGCCCGACTACATTAGTAACTAATATAAACAATAATAAATATCAAAATTAAACATTAACAGTTATAAGGTACCTTAACGTCATTTAGTATGTTTGTCCACAATTTAAATAAATCTTTGACATTATTACAATTTCTGTGTTACTATTAGCATAAAACAGTCATATCTTTACTCATCACTACATAGTATGAAACAAAGTCGCTTCCTCTGTCCCTATGTCCTTTTGTATGCTTAAATCTTTAAAACTACGCAACGGATTTTGATGCGGTTTTTTATATGGGTAAAGTGATTGAAGAAGAAGGTTTACATGTATAGTTCATAATCGTGCGAAGCTTGGGCGGGCCGCTAGTATATTAAATATATTTGAATAGAAAGACTATATCAAAATTAAATATGAAAAAAAGAATGATTCGAAGATTAATGAAGTACTCAATCCATATCATTTTTCCCACAGGTTCCTTGATTTGGTCTTCCTACAATGATAACACTCGGTTTTGTCGTGTTTTGGTTTGAAGGGTCAATCGGCAGCGCATTGGTACCTTATTTAAATAAATATTACGCTAAGTATGTACCTTGAGGGGTGAGTGAGTATCAACTGCCAAGTGACACGTTCCTTCCTGCACATTCGATACTATTTTGATAAAAACAAGATGGTTTCGGAGACTCTTTTTTTTTCTGTGTTGGTCCGGACTCCTTTGCAGAATAGACTATCAGGCAGGAAGCCACTGGCAGGCAGCTCGTAAAAGGCGAGTAAAGGTCACTAACACCGTGGCATCCTACAAGGTGGTAGAGTTTCAGAGTGATTGATTGGTGGTACCACCGCCTTACCGATTCCTGTCGCCATAACTTAAGTGCTTGCTGTGGACGTGTTCCGTCTCGTAGGCTAAGGTAGCCGGTAAACTTACTTTTACTCGAGTTCTAACATCACGGCCTCAGGTTGGTAATGCACCATTATCACCTTTAGTGTCTCTAGGTGGCATGAAATTCTTACCAGCAAGAAAACCGCCTGCTTGTTTGCTTTCTAATATCATAAAAAAAATTGGGTTTAATTATGACGATAATCCATCTACAATTTTTTTCATATTGCCGAACTAACAGAGTATGCCCTTAGCCTTACTCATTGTTTTGCTTTCTTTTAATTCCATTTTGTCTCTGATCTCGCTGTTGGGGATGCTTTCAGTATTACCTTATTAGATAAATAAAAAGTCGTTTATAATACTCATTAAAATATAATTATAGACATTTAAGGAGTAAATACAAGTTAACTATTGCTATTGTCAACGTGATTATGAAATACTTGAGAAGTTTAAAAATAAGAATGTAAGTTGATTACTTTTTAATTAAAACGTAATTAGGTGTATTGCTTGTAAACTTATGAAACTAGGTACTAATTCGAAGTTTGTGCAATGGAAAGTCACGATAAAGGCTAAAAAATAGACGTTTTTACTATCGGTACATATTTAATTCACTTTCAACCACAAAAATAATCACACCATCGAAAGTACAAGCATAATAAATATTCACATTAGTAACTAAATGTTAAAAAATATTAAAAATTTTATATTACGAATGTTCTTTTATAAGGTCTGGTACTAAGTATCAAAGACATCATAATGTAGCTGACGACATCGAGCGGCAGTTCTAAGCAAGTGCGGTTTATTATTCCTTAGCTCCTAACACCCCATGACCCCCTGGTCGTGCGAGTAAACTACCGAGTTGTAGGCAAAAAGTACACCCCCCACGCTTACGCTTTTAAACCTCAAGCGTCCAAGTACGGGGAATATGAAATTTTCGAAATGATAAAGCCGGTAAATAATAACTGCTATACGCCGGGCACGCCGGCCTTCTAATAGTACGGTTCGCAAATAAAAGGAAAATAACATATTTAATACTTTTTAATTAGCACTAACTGCCAAGATGCCATTAATTGTTCAGCGTGGCTCCCAACGACCTCAGTCGAGCGGATAGGCACCGAAAGCATTACATACACGATTACCATACTACTTCTATTAATCTTTATGTCATTCATGGCGTGTTGAGCAATGCTAGAAGAAGAAGAAGTTGACAGGCTTCAAGGGTGGACAAGGGTGGATTAAACTAATCTATAAAAGCAAAGATCAAAGATTATTTGACCTCCTCGTTGGTCGAGTGGCTAGCGTACACGCCTAACTACATTGACAAACCGCGAGGCTCGGGTTCGATTCCCGACGGGGGCAGGCATTTATGTGATGAACATTAAGATGTCTGCATTTCCGGGTCTGAGTGTTTATTAAATTTATTCTGGTGTCTATTTCGCCTCTGTGGTCTAGCGGTTCAGGTATTGGACTTGACTGCATGAGGTGCCGAGTTTGATTCCCGGGTCAGGCAAAAAAAATATTGGTTTTTCCAATTTTCTAATTAAAAAAAATGTTGCCTGGGATTGGATATGTGCCCGGTTGGCGGTAAGCTTGCCACCTATCACATTTTGGGACTTAGTGTATTCGGTGAGTTGTTAGTGCCCTGGTTGTGCCTCTGCCTACCACTTCAGAGATATTGGCGTGAAGATACTTATCTATTTAATTAAGTATTTATATGTATTAAAGTATCGTTGACTATCACCCATGACACAAGCATATAAATTGCTTATTTTGGGGTTAGTTTCAATTTGTGTTGCCCAGATATATTTATTATTTTAAACAAACTACGAGGAAAAAAACAGCAGTAGTCGCATATTATTATTTTGACTGTAAGGAAGAATGATTTTTTTTCAACGGGCTAAATGCTTTTAATGGGAGATGGCAAAAGTGTATCGAACTTAATGGTGATTATGTGGAATACTAAAAATACAACTGTTTTAGTATGTGTTTATTTTCTTGGTTAGGCCTAATACTCTTCAATCCGCCCTAATCACAACGAAACTGGGGATTTCGGTACATTTATGTTTTAGTACGTTGTGTAAATAATAAAAATGAGTATATATTAAGATTTTGTTACAAAAATGAAGTAAAAATTTGGTGCAAAATATTTCAGCGTGTAACTATTAGGAAATAAACACCATCTTTACAATAACCACTTTTTTTTTAAGAAATGAAAAAAAATCTTTATCTACAATTCTTCTTCTAATCATATTTTTTTAAGAAATGTAAAAAATCCAGTTTTTTTGCAGTTAGTACCGGGGCAGCAGCAGGGTTCGTGTGTCTGCTTTCACATTACCCACTCGCAACGTAAGGCGGGGTACTACACCCCAACCGCCCGCTGCGCTCCTAGTGCCTACACCCCGCTTTTTATTCCTTCCTGCCGTCGAAAGTAATCAATTTGCGACTTAATTAATTAAGAAAAAAGCTTTGTTTGTCCGTATTTGACGACCAAGGAGGTGTGATTCCTTTTACGTTACAACAATGATCAAGACAATTTTTAAAGGAAGATTGTTGTGTTCGAGAAAATTAAGAAATGTTCACAAACACAATAACGACAAAATAATTAAACATTTAACAGTAAATGTATCTTTGTTCGACTTGTTCACGGATTTGTCAATTTACTTATGAGCAAAGTGCGTCGCAATCTGCGAAATATTACAAAAATGAAAAGCCATAAAAGTAGACTGAAGTTTTGACAGTGAGATTATGTATACTTACTTACATACTGTGAAAAGCATTCACGATCATAATTATGGGTCGCTGAACGCTAATATTAAAAAAAAAGTCAAATGACAAAATCCAAGTGTGAAAATGTTAGTTTTTTTATCCGTATATTCTTAAGATAAACGCTTTAATTGTAAGTTGATAGAGTTGCATTAACAAAATAATAAAAAATGCACTTAGACCATATCTTTGTCTATCTCAAAGCCGCCATGTTTACTTTTTTAATATCAGATATCTAAGAATACGTATTATATTTTATGAGGTAAAAATATACACAAAAAAAGCGCTCCCTCACAAGCCAAATGTAAATAAATATTTTTGCAAGCTCCATTGCAATTTCATAGCCTCAGGTTTATTATTAGAAAAATATAACGTTATTAACTCTTGCGCTAGTATCAAATGAAAAAAGGACAACAGATAATGAAAAATCCTAAGCGCAATACGGCTAATTTATCAAAACTAGTAATGTATATGTTAATTTAGAGATGTATAATGTGACCCAATTCCGTAATGCCGGTTTCCTCGCGGCGAATACTTTTCCTTTAGTTTCGCTCGGCCCGATATCGTTGTTATCTAGTTAGGGCGGTCGACAAGGGTACGAAGGGTCCGGCTAAGTACAGGAGGTAGGCTTGCGTGCCGAGAACACTATTTATATCAGTATCGCCGCCGGTCTTATCTAAAGCGTTTTTCTTAGCGCTGACATGTAAAGACGTAATTATATAATACTAGCTGCCCCGGCGAACTTCGTTCCACCCTTGGGAAATATAAGAGTATTATTTTTCCCATTTTCCTTGCAACTTTCCCGGTTTTTCTCTTCGTAAGAACTTTCTTCTGACAGTAACTAACACAACAAAGAAAGAATCATCCAAATCAGTTCAGCGGCTGGAGAGTTATGCGCTTACCAACACATTTCGCGATTAATTTTTATATTATAGACTAGCTGCTCCGGCGAACTTCGTTCCACCCTTTCAGTTTGTATGGGAATCATTAAAATATTGATTTCCCATTTTCCCTACAATTTTCCCAATTTTTCTCTTGATAACACAGTAAAAAAAGAATTAGCCAACTCGGTCCAGTCATTCGGAAGTTATGCGCTTACCAACACATTTAGCGATTCATTTTTATATTATAAGATGTAGGACATTCTTCATGCATTTCAAATAAACCAATTGAGAAAAGATTATGAAATAAATATACCTAAATTCAGTAAATCTGCCAAAAATTAACTCCGATTTCAATATTATAAACAAAAAAATATGGGAAATCAAATGAGATTTATATAAATGTGTTAATTAGTCGTTACTAGTTGCAACAAATATTTAAGCATACCAATAAAATCTACTACATTGTGTTGTGCAAATATTTTGACATTTACAAAACTGAAATTTTTAATTTATTTAAGTAAGTATTGTAAGTGTTGTAAGTATTGCATCATGAAGTAGGTATAACTCAAAAACCATTTGTCGGGATTGGATTGAATTTGGTGCCGTAACGACAATGAAGAAAAAAAATAAGAAAATCCGTCAATAGCACAGAAATTTTCCGGTACGAAGTCCTAAAATGCCTTACTAGACCTACCATTTTATTGAGTTTTTTAGTAGAGTTAGTGCATATACACATTGGTTTTATAGTTTATCGTATACATTTCTGGATCAATTTACATACACATACATACATACATGCATACATACATACATACAGACATACACACATACATACATACAAACATACATACATACATATCTTCAGGCCAAGTCCCTTACGGGGTAGGCAGATAGTATTGAGTGCCAGACCTCACGATCCTGACAAACCTGTCTGGCTTCCTTCACGTTCATTACCCTTTTCATACAAACACGCCGGTTTCGGAGACTCTTGACACCACCCTCGGATAATATCCGAGTGATCTGATCGTGGAATATCAACCTTGGTCTCCCCGGGTACCTACATCCATCCACATTCGCATTTAAATACATATATGAAAGGAAATGAGTTTTAAATTTCGTAATCAATTAATACTAATTTAGTGCTAATTTACTAAATTAGCCAACTAATGTTACGAACAAAAAGCAAATAAAACCATTTATAGTTAGAGCACTGGCTGTTTATGAGCAGATTCTTTTTTTATATTATCTTCGCTTTTCTTTTAGTCTGACCGAAGGCTAAAACCGGGTATAAGGTATTGTATCCTCGCACGCTGAAACCAATTAGGCTATATATGATCTGAGGAGTAATAAGTTTTTTCGTAATAATTTCTTTTGATATTCTTATTTTCGTTCCATGACCCTTCGCATTAATGGTACATGTTACAGATGTTATTAAAATTGTTTCGCTATTTATTTATGAGCAGGCAAGGGTCTACTAGTGGAGATCTTAGCAGAGTGTTAGGACTGAAGAATTTGTTTGTTTTATACTACATCTTTAGAATAGTTGACTTATAATTTGGATGGCATGAAACAATACCTGGAAATATATATGACAGAAATGTGATCAGTTCAAGTAGCTTGAATACCTGGACTTTTTCACCAGTATCATCAATTAGGGAATAGACTTTCTCATTAGGTGTTCATTTCGCAACGTCTCGTCCGAGTTAATACGCCCTTTGCATGCTGCAATTAGATCAATGCTTGCCATTGTTATATTCCGGCGCTATTGGTGTGATTATAGGTGCGTATTTTGATATCAGCAATATTTAGATAGAGTAAATCCAAAAATAATAAGCGATGCTTCGTGATATGAACCAGTAAACCTCGGGTAACAAATATGTACATATAAAACTTCTTTGATGTGGAGTAATATAAAACATATATGTTTCACTATTATAGACTAGGATATCAAAAGCGGAAAGGCAACAAACTTCTTTGTTTACTACGGGTGGTGGGTGCTCTTAGGTATATTTAGGGCCCGAGGGTCGGATGGATCCATATTGGACATTTTGTATAAGTGTGGACCCCGATCCCAAGGCAAATCCCTTTTGGACCCTTCATCCGAAAGGACCGTGCCGTCGCTTCGTATTTGCGGATTTTTAAGGTAAAAATTTATACGTGGGTACCCGGATCCTATAGAGGCTCTAGAGTTAAATTTATAATGGAGTCGAATGGAAGAAATTGTGCGTTATTTTTATATAAAATTGGTACTTTAGAAAGTTTTGTTCATGATCATTAGAGTCTTAGTTATGTTTTGATAAAATAAATTTAACTATGGTACCTAACAAAATTCATACATTTCGTTTCTTGTTACCTGATGGTGTAATTCCTATTGGTCGTCAGATTTTTCGTTCAACGTTTAAAAAATTAAAAAGTCTTGGAAATGCGATCGTACTTACGCGAACACATGGGGGAGCTACGGCTAGGTTTTTTTGTTAATTTCCTTCAAAGGTCCCCGTGTTGGCCCGGGCTCCTTTGTAGAATAGACCATCTGCCTTCCTTGCCAGGTAGCTCGTAAAAGGCGAGCATAGGCTCATCGTCACTAACACCGTGACATCTGACTAGGTGGTAGAGTTTAGCAGCGACACGCCCGGATTGGTACCACCGCCTTAACGTCATGACGTGTTCCGGTTCGGAGGGTAAGGTAGCCGGTAAACTTACTTTTGCTCGAGGCCTTACATCCTGACCTCAGGTTGGCATCGCACCATTACCATCTTTGGTGTCTCTAGGCGGCGTGAATTTCTTACCATCAGGAAATCCGTCTGCTTGTTTGCCTTCCTATAATATATAAAATAAAAAAGGTAAAGAGTGGAAAAAGTAAAGTTTAAACACAAGTGACTAGGTACCAGTCGGACTTGCCTTTGAAGGGTTCCGTGGTAGTAATCATAGTCTCAGTATATGTCTCTAATGACATAATTGAGACTATACATGAATATGTATACATAATTTAGCCCGGGATTGTATATTTGCCTCGTAGTCGATTGCCTTGCTTCCTATTATTTTGGTGTGTCTTTGGCTAGTCATGGGTTCCTGTGCAGTACTTGTTCCTACCTCATCAGGTATATGGGCCGGATGATACATTTTAACATAATGATATGTAACAGATGTAAAATAAGCCTTTATTTTTCTAATTCTGCGTAAGCAGTGTGACTGTTGTGGCAAGTAATCCTCCAACCCAAAACCTGTGACAACCCTACCTAAAGTACCTACCTAAAGTAGGTGGGAACTTTAAGTAGGGTTGTCACATGTGAAGAACGTGACAATCTATATTGTTTTTCGAGATCTTCCTATATTCGTGTTAAGGTCGCGGAGGTGGGTGGTGGGAACCTCAGTTAGGCTTGTCACATTCTGTGTCGTTTGGAGGATTATTTACCACAACAGTTACACTGCTTCCTCGGAATTAGCAAAATAAAGGCTTATTTTACATCTGTTACAATGGATTTCCGCAAAGTAACGCCTGATTCAATAAAATATAATATGTGTATATATTAAGACTACTATCATTTGACTATATTTCACAAAATACCATTACGTATAATTTTTCGCTAGCGAAAAAATCTTTGTTTATCATAGTAATTGTACTGAATGGAGTAAAAAACTGATCGCTTCGTTGGTGGAAGTGTTTACGCATACGTCTAATGCCAACGACTAACTGCGAGGGTCGGGTTCGATTTCCGACGGGTATTTGAGTGACGAACATTTAAATGTCTGTATTTTGTCGTGGTGTTTATTAAATTTAATCATTGTTCCAGTATATATTGAAGTATTTATATGTATTCGTATCATTGTCTAACACCTATACCACTTGCTTGCTCACTTTCAGGTTACGTCTATTTGTGTAAATTGTCCAGGAATGTTTTTACTTTATGTTAATGGAAGGCAAACAAGTAGTCGGATTTCCAGATGGTAAGAAATTCACGCCGTCTAGAGACACCAAAGGTGGTAATGGTGCGTTGCCAACCTGAGGCCGGGGAGTTAGTCCTCGAGCAAAAGTAAGTTTACCGGCTACCTAAGGCTAAGTAAAGCGGTGGTACCAATCTAGGTGAGTCGCTGCGAAACTCTACCACCTACTCAGATGTCACGGTGTTAGGGACGGTAAGCCTGTGCTCGCCTTTTTCGAGCTGCCTGGCAGGAAGGCAGATGGTTTATTCTGCAAAGGAGCCCGGACCAACACGGGGAACGGGGGAGTATCGATATTCGTGTAAACATATAATCGTATATTCAGTCGTTTATTAAAGATACATATAGAACAGTAAAGTAAAAGTAAAGTGTCTTTACGTCCATTTCCTCGAAGAGGTAGACAGAGGCACAAGGCACCTACGACTAGCCGAAGACACTAAGTCTCACAATGTGATATGCGGGATAGGTGGCAAGCCTATAGTTAACCGGCGCATATTCAATCCCGAACAATGTTATTTTAATAATAAAATTGAAAATATACAATTTAAAATTTGTTTTTATGCCTGACCCGGAGAGCGAACCCAGGACCTCAAGAAGTCAAGTCGGACGCTGGACCGCTAGACCACAGAGGCGATTCTTACCGTATGTACCTTAAAAAGGTACTCTTCGCATTCCGGTAAAAAATAGTATCGTACAAGCCCGCGATAGTGTACTCTTACATATAGATTTTGCGATTTATAACAAATACAGATAAACAATGAATCTTAAAATGCTTAAATTATGATCTACTTTCTGTATCTACTCTTTGACAGTGTACTATACTTCTTTACGTAGGTACATTTGTATAAATAAGTAATATCAAACATATCAGAAATGCGCCAGAGTAGTGGTAAAATTTATCCAGCTAGCTATATTTAATAACTAGTAGGTACCTTATAAATTCGACGCGTTCTTTTTTAATTCATAACTTTGTACTTCTGGCACGTAGCCGTCGAAGAAAATTCTTGAAAATGTAGGTTTATCTTTCAATGTTTTAACATATTAAAAATCTTTTGCCCATTTTTCGTAAAACAAGCGTCTGTAAAACTTACTACTACTTCTAAAATACGAACTTATTGACATTATAAAAAATAATGTATGTATAACAATGTGGACCACAACCGTCAGTCGCTACAAAACGGTATCAAAATTACATATCTAGATTTTTTCACAAGGGCAATTTAAAGTCAAAATACTTTCTATAAATTTGAAAGAAAGAAAAAATTTCGCCCAGACAGGATACTTTATTGAACGAGTCTTAGTAAACTGGGACAAGAAATTATTTTTTAAATCTCTTTACCGACATAATTGTTTTAATATTATATACCTTTCTAAATGAATAAATAAAAATAAATCGGAACTTTGTAGATTCGTTACTGTTTTTTGTGCGTCAGACAACTGATATATTGACATATTGGTTGTTGTTGGTCCGGGCTCCTTTGCAGAACAGACCATCTGCCTTCGTGCCAGGCAGCTCGTAAAAGGCGAGCATAGGCTTACCGTCACTAACACCGTGACATCCTACTACGTGGTAGAGTTTCGCAACAACTCGCCCGGGTTGGCAACACCGCCTTACCTATTCCTGCCGCCATAACGTGCTTGCTGTTGACGTGTTCCGGTCCGGAGGGTAAGGTTGCCGATAAACTTACTTTTTCTCGAGGTCTAACATCTTGGCCTGAGGTTGGCAGCGTACCATTACAACTTTTGGTGTCTCTAGGCAGCGTGAATTTCTTACCATCAGGAAACCCGTCAGCTTGTTTGCCTTCCAATTTCATAAAAAAAAATTGGTAGAAGACCAATTATTCCTCAACATGTTATTATATTGTAATGGTCGTCCAGTGGTCAATTCGATTATAATTTAAAATGATTATTTTTGCCCTTCAATGAACTTTAGAGAAATAATTTTAATTTCTCCTCAGTTTGAAAAAAGTTTAAACCATTAACTAGTAAGTATGTGATACATTTTGTAATCAATTTAAATATTAAAATATGTATGTTTATTTCTGTAATAATAATAAATAATAAATCCCTGGACAAGTCACACAAATTGAATCTAACCCCAAAGTAAGCAAATTATATGCTTGTGTTATGGGGCGTTAGTCAACGATACTAATACATAGAAATACTTAAATAGATACCAGAATAATTTAATAAACACCCAGACCCGGAAATGCTTTAAATGTTTATCACACAAATGCCTGCCCCCGTCGGGAATCGAATCCGAGCCTCGCGGTTGGTCGATGTAGTTAGGCGACTAGGCTAGCCACTCGACCAACGAGGCGGTCATAAATAAAGATTAACACAGTACGGCGTGGATAAAATTAATCAATCTATCTGTCGATAATTTAAGTATGTTTCTAGTTACTATGTCATATTAGCTTAAAAACTCCTCCATATCTATTCCTTTTTCAAGCAATGTTTACAAGAATTATATAAAATTAAAAATTATGATTTCTTAGAAAGACTTTTTTATGCAGTTTTATATTAATGAAAAAATAATTCTTAACAATATTCTCCACAGGTAAAACAGTGATTTTATTTAACAAAGGAAAAAAATTAAACAAACAATTTTTTTTTGTAACGTATGAAAAACTTTTGTCATAATTATTTTCAATCCTACCTATCTACTATTGTAGGTAGATGTCAAAAGTTAAATCAAGAATTCCAAGTGATGTAGTTGTAATATCGATATTTTTTCCAACTCTGCTAGAATTGATGAAGTCGTCACAAACGTCCGTCTTCGAACCATTATCTTCTTTCGGAAAAAGAAATTACCTAATCGCGACGTGGTAACTCAAAAAGTAGTTGGAGTCGGTTTTTGCTGTTTGACTGTGCTTAATTATTATTTTTATCAGTCATTATTTTAGCAGATACCAACATTCTCTTATCATTTGTAGTAAAATAAAATAATCGATTCAAGGCAGACAAAAACATTTGTCGTAGCCACAAAAATTATCAAAATGGAAAAGTAATTAAGACTACCGCTATAAATAAAATCGTGGTGGTTCTTATTAAAACGTATTTACATTAGTAAGTATCTGGTACGTACCGATTGAAAAATTGTATAGAAAATTGATTTAGTTATTGTAAAATGTGTCACTGATGTTTGTTGGATTCAGGGCCGAATGGTTCTTCTTTGCTTCTAAGCCCTTTGTGGAGATAAATTTTTCCCCCAGCGGATACCCTATCCCCAAAGTGTAACACAACGTCAGCGAGAACTGAAGTCAGCCAAAAAAAATAAGACGGTGATATCAATCTGGGGTAATCGTTCCAAGACCAAGTCTGCTAGTACTGACTAGTTGAATAATCTACGAGTATAAATCTATTTTTCAGTTTTTTTATTAAGCGGACGATGGAGCCGTTACATCAAGGCTAACAAAAACTTTTACAGTGAGTGTTTTATTAATTAAAAATACTCGTTACAGCCAGTTTAAGGCTAACGAAACTGTAACAAGAGAAAACGAATATAAAAAAAATTGAAACAAAAAGATTTAGGTGTAAAGTTTTTCAGCAGTGCTTGAAAACATCTAAAAAAACTATACTAACATTTTATCTTACACATTTTCTTCGGCTGTATAGATTCGAGGCATAGGTGTTACGTTAAAACGTATAAAGGAAAAAGAAAAACTTAAGGGGGAAACTCAGAAAAGCATTACAAATAGGACAACCTCACAAAGTTTCATTTAACGTCGGAGGAGTGAGGGGCGACGCCATACATGTACTCGGATCTAGAAAAAGTTATAATAACATTAATGTAGGTTCTTTTGACAGCTCTCCGGTCGTCGTTAGCAGCCCTGTGCTCTGTATCTTGTCATAATCTCTTAGGGATGAGCTGGTTAATATCGATATTAGTTATTTTGATAAAATATTGCATTTTTATTTCATTATCTAATTTATTTTATAATATACCTGCCCTAAATTGCAATTGAGATGTTATGAATGTTTTAAAATATACAAAATTAAAACTGCAATTTTTCGTTTTAAAAACGGCTACTATTTATTTCATTATTAAAATGTTTAGGTACATTAACGTACATACGAATTGTAACTAAATTTATAATATCGCGACGTCGAACCTTACGAAATGGGTTCGGTTTGTTGCAGTTTACCTACGCTTAGATATACTCTGGAAATATGTAATATAAATAATAATTTCCATAAAATTTCTGGATAAAGTAAAAAGACAACAGGCATTTTCGTCGTATTTCAAACTCTCTTTGTTATTTATTTTACACATTACTAGTTCACTGCGGCCGGGCTTAAATATCAGATAGATATTAATGTATACCTACATTTTCTATGTTTCAAGCGCTTTCTTTGTTGCCTTATTATATATCCAACTTCTCAAACCTTTAAATAAATGTAACGTGCCTACGTAGCAGAACTAAAAAAATATTCTTTATCGATAACAATGATCGACACATTCCCAACCTACCACATCACTAATTACGCAGACGGCAGCGGGTCGTACCAAGGGTACGGTCGTCTCTGAATTTTTTCCTCAACACCCAGCCACCCCAGGGGGAGGGTTACCTCCCGGACCCTTCTTAACATTTTCCTGGCTCGAAGGCACAAGACGTCGGGCTTATATGGACCCATGGTACTTGAGTTATATACTTTTTTGGGTTTGCTTGGACCTTTTGAGGCCTCTCATGTCAGGGGCCTATGTAACCCATTTCAGTGAGGATTTGACCTTTATAGCTTAGGCTACATATAAAACATGGAATCTTGCTATTTGGAATGGAAAACGTATGCTTTATTAACACTTTTACAAGTTTTTATGGTTTTGTTAGTAGTAATTTACAGGACCGTCTACCATTATGATATATGGTTCTGTCACTATCTTCCAAACTTCATATCGCTCTAGTAAATAAAATATCTGAAAAGACCGTTTTGTTCCGTTTATTTTTTCGTTTTCCTTTTTTCTCCTGTTTACTTTTATTCCAGAACTTTATATTTATATTTATATTTTATATTGTAATATGTTCAAGAATTGGCTATAAATATTAGTATATATTGCTTTTGAAACAGTTTTGTTCAGTGCATACCTACCTAGTTTTAGACAAACACGCTTTATTCTTGATGTATAGTTATTCTTGTCATTAACACCTTCACCCCCAAGGCGTTAGGTAGAGGTTTAACTAGAGCACCGTCGGTTAACCTTCAGTATCGTCAATACTTATATGTTATTGAAATTGTGTGAAAAAAAAAACCAATAGTACTTGTTCAGTTCACAGTTTTTTGAAATCAATAAACGATGGTTTGTTTGTATTTTAGGCTACTTATATGTAATAATAATGAAGTTCGTTAAAAATATAAATTAATAATGTAGTCCAATGAAAAAAAAACATCGACATAAAGAATTATTTCTTATATATTATGTTAAAATCGCCTCAGTGGTCGAGCAGTCCAGGTGTTGGACTTGACTTCCCGGGTTCGATTTCCGGGTCGGGTAACTAAAAGAAAATGTGGTTTTCCAATTTTCTAATAAAAAGAATGTTGCTCGGAATTGGATGCGAGCCCCGTAGGTCCTGGGTGCCTCTGCCTCTGCCTCTTAGGAGATATAGACGTGAAGATACCTGTTATAATGTTTGTTACGCTTTAGTACACATTAATTGAATTTAATTAAAAGTTTAATTGCCTTAAAATTTTTAGTACTTACCTAATTATAAGTTTATTTTCAATAAAAAGTAAAATAACTAGATAAGATTGCCACTACCAATTTTTTATGCATAAGCCTATGACGACAACCCTGTCACAACTGTAAAGTATAGTTGTCACAATTTAAGCGCAGCAGAACTGCAAAAAACTGACTTTGACTTCAAAAAGTAAATCATCTAAGTACACAAAAATCAAGTATTTACCTCTATATGACTGGGATCCCATCTTCAGATCCAGACTTGATTGACCACACTGGAAGTATGCTCTTAAAAAAAGAATTTTAAAATCGGTCCCGAAATTATTGATAAATCGATTAACATACAAAACAAAATAGAAGTCTAACATACAACCTCCTCCTTTTTTGAAGGCGATTAAAAAGTGAGGTCACAAATGAGTTTGACGTCTTCACTTGTATAATATATTTTGTGCCTGAGTACATTCGGCTTCACGTTGGTTATACCTACTCTGCCCAGCAATCATGGATATGAGCATAAAGATATTTACTTTTTTGATTACAGTTTTATCACTATGGTACTAAATAATTAGTGATTACATTTGATATATCTTTAAAAAAAAGCAACAACAGGGAAATTATACATTTTGAAACCGGAAATTTCAAACTAGAAAAGAAATTAATACCTATTTAATGCTTCAACAAATCGGTAATTATAATTATCGATATGGCTTTTGCCAGAGAAAGATAAGCCTAGGTGCAGAAGTTCGCAGTCGAAAATAAAAAAAATATTTATTTTCCATATTTCTGAATAATTTTAACCCTATTGTTAAAAACTAAATATTTATTTTAAACTTTTGGAAACATAAATCAAAGCAAGCAACGGTCTGCGCTTTTCATTTATCGAGGAAATACATGTCACTGAAGGGAAAAATAATAAACTAAAGCAAAAATAGATTGTAAATTAGAAAAGCACCTAGTGAAAACTTTAATATTTAGCTAAGTATTCACTACTTCAAATGTAACTTGTGAATACCTAAGTCAATATTTAAATGTTATTTACTTTAATTGGCCATTGTAGATGTCGCTTTTGCATAAAAAATATGTGATGAAAAGGTCATTTATTAGTGACGCACAAATAATATTTATGGTATCTACTACCTTCTACTACCGCCGAGTGAGGTACCAACTTGCTTTCAAACTCATACATAAAGAAATGTGTAATACCTAATATTTTACGTAGAAGTTAATTTGACTGTATGGACACAATCATTATTAAAAAAAGCAATAAGCACTTAGTTATTTTGTTGCTACAATTTTGTTTGTTTCAATTATGCCTGTAATAACTTTTTTAATCGAATCTAAAAAAGGAGGAGATTCTCAATTCGACTTTGTTTTTTTTTTGTATGATTGTTACAATGCCTCGCCCAAAAGTCAAGTAATTTTGATGGTTTTTTTTTGGATGGATAGGTTAATTCATTCCGAAATTTTCCCACATTATTTTTATCATGATTGAAAAAGTGATTTTTGATTTATATTCAACATTGCACAAATTTATCACTATCTTGATGAAATCATCTTTGATGCTCATTCACGTGGTACCCATAGAAATAGTTAGCATTAGGTTTTAAAGTATTACTGCGCCTAATTATATAGAAAATAGCCCAAAACAATGTCATAAAACTCACAATATCATAATAATATATCGTGGTTAAAAATCTTTGCTAATTATTTATTTTAAACCTACTTGTGTTAAAACTACATCCCACACTTTTTATATGAGTCTTAAAATCCTTTGTGTAAACATTAGGCGTGTCAGTGACTATGCCATGCATTATGGTAATGGCACGCTGTTTTCAAGCTTGAAACTTAGTATATGATGATACTTTAATATTATAGCTATGTGGCTGTGTGCACGTCCCTTAAGTGCCTCTGTCATGAGGCAAAAGGCGAACAAAGTAGCGAAGGCCTTCCCGCCTACACTTCTGGTTCGAATAGCCACCGAGGCAAGGGCAAACTTTGATACCCTGTAACCTCCACCCCGTTCTGCCACCCTAGTACCCGGCCACCCTCGGGCTTTGAGGACGTCTTTGAGCGAACTTTAGCGGGAAAACCCAAATTCAAGTTGCCTTCGTCCCGATTACGATTTGCAGACTCTTTGAAATGTTGTTTACCTAGTGATAAAACGGTTACATTAATTGGACGATCATTGTAATGATGTCAAAATATCACGGGAGTATTTTAAAAAAATAGCACGCAATTTACACGTGAAACGCATCACATGCGATTTCGTCATTACCTGTAAAAAAAATAGCTAAAATTTTAATCACTCTTGACAAAATAATAAAAGTAGTCAAGAACCTCGATCACGTCAGCTTTTGAACAAAAAATTCCGTATCGAAGTCGGTCGACATGTCCCAAAACTGTGATGCTACAGCCAGATACACACACACACACACACACACACACACACATACACACATGTCAAACTTGACATGTGTGATGTACCTAACATCTTATCTATATATATAAAAATCAATTGCTGTTCGTTAGTCTCGCTAAAGCTCGAGAACGACTAGACCGATTTGGCTTCTTTTGGTTTTGAATTATTTGTAGGAGTCTAGGGAAGGTTTAAAAGGTAAGAAACAAGGATAAACTGCGAGGAAACTAGGAAAACCAACATTTAAAATTTTCCCATACAAACGGAGCGGGTGGAACGAAGTAGGTATACCTATAAAAATATTTCCCTAGGTCATCGCATTACGCCTATACGGATGAACGAATTTGACTAATTCTTTTTTGTTGTGCTATTTATTGTCAATTGTCATGAAAGTTCTTACGAAAAAAATCAATATTCATAATAAGAACTACTACGTCTGTCGGTTCAATTTTTTATTTTTATGGAATTGAAAGGCAAACTAGTAGACGGATTTCCTGATAGTAATGAATTCATGCCGCCTAAAGACACTGGCGTCATGGTGACGGGAATAGATAAGGTGGTGGTGCCAATCCGGGTGAGTCTCTGCGAAACTCTACCACCTAGTTAGTTAGTAATAAATATACCACACATACACCAAATAACATGGCATAATTAGCAAATGTGGACAATCGCACACACAGATATCCAATTATACTAATTCTAGTCGATATTCTCGTGCATTTTGAAAACTTAATATTTTTAGATGAAATAGAATTTCGTTTTGTAATTTGTTTATTCCAGCGAAATGATTTTCAGTTCGATTCTTAAGTTGTACACACATTTTAAGTAGATGAAAGAGAACTACGTATATTTTTAAACATATATTTGTAAATGAACTTGGTATCAAATTAAACTTAATATGAATGTGATGATTAGTTTAATTGGCAAAAATTTCAAAAGCCTTTCATAGCATTAGCAAAACAAATAGACGTACAGTTTACAAATATTTCTATGGCTGTTGGTTTGCGATAGAGTCTATTTTGACTAATGAGGTTAATGAGTCTAAATTAATAAAGATTTACTTTGTTCATGTGGCAGTTAATATATTTACTGATTATAATCCATTATTAAGGACTTTCATACAAACTTTCGACCCCTATTTCACTCTCTTAAGGGTAGAATTTCCAAATTTCCGTCCTTAGTCGGTGTTATCTCAATAAACGACCCAATTTACTAATTTTTTTGGCTGTAACTCGAACAGTTTTTGCTCGGCGATGATGAATCAGTCAGTCAGGACATGTTATTTTATAAGTATAGATATGTGATAAATATATATCATTCACAAAAATTCTCGACTTTAATGGGATTCCATCATCCAGATTTGGTGGCAATGGGACCACCTTGCAAGTATGATCTTTCAAATAAAAACTATTTTTTTAAAATCGGGAGAAATTACGGAGAAATCGATTGACAAACATAACAAAATATAGAAGTCGAGTATAACCTCTCTTTTTAAGTCGATTGAAAAGTAAAACTATTCGCTACAAATCAGTTAATATGACCAAGGATCTGATAGTAATATGTTTGTCCGAGTTTACTATCATTAGTAGTATTTGCGTGAACGAGTAACAAACAAACTAACAAACATACAAACTTATATTATGTATTATGTTAGATTATATGTGTGTGTAGGTCCGGGTTCGCTTATCCGGGACCATCTGCCTCTCTACCAGGTAGCTTGTAGGTAGTGAGCGCAGATCTACATATAAGCCAGCACCATCAGGACTAATGGTGGTAGAGTGGTATGCAGAAACTTGACCAGATGGGGATCTACCGCCTTACCGATTCCTGTCGCTATATGACTCTTGTCATCTTCCAGTTTGAAGGTTGGACATCCAGTAGACTTAGTAGACTTACACAGTAAATCTGTCATCCCGGTCTCAGGACAGCGACGCATCTGTTACAACAGTATCTTTAGGACACGATTGTCTTACGATCAGGAGAGAAAGAAATGTAGGTTATGATTTCGAGGTGGTCCAAAGCGTTTAGGGAGTTTTTCGTGTATCTTGACGTCGTCACTCGTCAAGGTACATGAAACTTGATGCCTTATTAACTGTGATTCCAGAAAAAAGATGGATCTTGATGAAATTTACAGATGATTCAAACCTGATTTTTAAAAAGAAAATTTGGGAAGTGGTACCTAATGCGTAAATATAAATATTGTTATAAACTCGTATATGTAGTCCAATGTCAAAGTATACGAACATATTTTTGTTAACTATTAAATATAATTTATTTGAAAAGATGTATTTATAAGTACATATTATTTAACATGGGACTGTTTTGTAAACACAATTTTAATCTAAATTAAGGAAGAAAATTATATACAAAAGAATAGAAAACCTCACACCATTTGAATTTTTTGTAAAAACGGAATGTTATTTTAAATATTTTAAAGCATCACGTTGATGTCTTTTCTTAGATCATTATTTTGAAGACGGTGCATAAAACTTATCACATATTTTACTTTTCTTTTTGAACAATTTAATTTTATTTAGAGTTTATTGATATTATTATTTCTTAGTCGGGATATGTATAAAGTGAAAGACTCTTATCTATTTAAATACAGCCAAAATAGCTGTACTGATTTCGCTGCAATTTGGCATTATAATGACTTAATAGGATCACTGGGATTACCTATCTGAAATATTTATTTATAATAGGGGGAAAATGTATGAAAGACTTCCTAATTTTTAAGTTAGAATATCGGAATATCTGTAACGTTTAATATCCTGATATTGCGATCTAATCTAACTGTAGGATCTAATAGATATCTTTTTTTTATGACATTGGAAGGCAAACAAGCAGACGGATTTCCTGATGGTAAGAAATTCTCGCCGCCTAGAGACACCAATGGTGGAAATGGTGCGTTGCCAACCTGAGGTCGGGATGTTAGGCCTCGAGCAAAAGTAAGTTTACCGGCTACCTTACCCTCCGAACCGGGACACGTCATGACGTTATGGCGGCAGGAATAGGTAAGGCGGTGGTACCAATCCGGGTGAGTCGCTGCGAAACTCCCAGTAAATCTGGAATGAAGTCGCGCTTTTTACCCTCCAGCGGGAATAGAGGTGTTTATTTTTATGAATACTTTACATAAAAAGACAGCGAACAAGTTCTTGGCTCTCCTGATGGTAATAGTGGTCGTGCAACGGTGCATTACCCGGACTGCTAATGACACGTTGCCAACACGTAAACCAGGAGCACAGAAATATAGGAAATGTTTCTGTACTAGGAGAGCATATCCTAGTGCTATAACACCATTATACTAGGATAGCATCGATTGTGTATTGGTAGGTTCTTCTTGACCTTATTCCTGTATTACAGAAATTTAAAGCAGAAGTTATAGTAAATTTTCCAGTTTTTTGAAACAATATTCAAATTTTATTATTTGAACATTGTTTAAAAAAACATTTTTATTTCTAGAACTGATCGTAAAACCATAGACTAAAACTTTTACAATGACGATGTTACCAATAGTATCAATTTAAATCAACGTTTTTTGGTTAATTTTATACTAGTAACATTATAATGAGTTGTTGAAACATTGTAGTTAGTTATGGCGGACAAAAATGAAATCTATTTTATTGATATTCACAACCTTATCACCGCTACGACTTGCTATTGTCATGTTTTAGTCTAAGGTAGGGCAAGGTAGGGCTTTTTAGGGCATAAAGTTTTGCGGTGCATTGCTGCATTGTGTGTATGGACGTTTCTTCTAATCATTTAATTATCAGAGCCATCTGTTTCTTTGATATTATTTAGTATAGTATGTAAAATTTACAATCTATAGTTTTCAACTTCAATTCTTCAATTTCAATAGAAATTTCAACGTCACGATTTAGTTTGAAAAATCACTTGAACACTTACATTGTAGATATCTAGTTAGTTTTATTATAAGGTGGCAAATTCTTTAGTAAAAAAATGTGTGCGTGTAATAGCGTACACTCGTAAGAAGTGAAAAAGTGAAACTTCTTTATGACGTTATATTTCAAAAAATAATTTACTATATGCAACTTTACAGAAATTGGTTAAATAAAGTTTATTGCCAATCCCTACTCCGCTGGAGAAAGTATACTTCGAATCACGCGTGGTAGGGGTAAGAACAAAGATGGCGCGTAACGGAAAAATGTGACGCGTAACGAAAAAATGTTACACTAAATTTTTTTCCAACCACGATAAAGAAGTTTCACTTCAAAAATAAGAATGAAGAAGTACTAAAGTAAATTTGGTTATGATTAGGTATTGAACGTGATAAGTAAATCACAAACATATACCATGTTACCATGTTAGTATAGTGGCCTAACAATTATTTATTTTATTTTTTGTTCAAGAACACATAAATAACTCCATCGCAGTGGTTTTCTAATGTTAACAAATACTGGACTTTAGTAGTTTAGTAATAACTAAAAGTAGTTTACTAATAATTTTGCCAACTTGTGAAATATCTCACTAGAGTTAGGAAACAGCATTATTTTGTGGTATCAACTTGAACTTGACTAGTTATAACTAAAAGTACTGTACGGATGTACTCTTCGTTAGCAAATAGAAAATACATTGCCCACAAATATATAAAAAATATTAGATAATGTTAAGTAGATCAACAAATATAAGCAAAGGAATTACCGTCAGCTCATTGCTGTAAGGCAACCGGATATTTCTTTTAGCTGTCCAAAGAACCACCCGGTCATAATGCCCTAGTGGGGGCCAGGGGGAGGCAGATATAAAGATACCCCTTATCCCAGACCATACCCGATCCTTTTGCTTTTATAGGGGGTGTGTATAAAACCGAATCGCCCGGTTTTAGCAGCGCTAGACGGTTACGAGCGGACCCGACGGCGGTCGCATTATGCTATGAACAGGGCTATATCTGATGCGGTTATGCCGCCCTAGTGCTCGGATACAATGTTTCAGAGATGGTTTTGTGTTTATTATCGAGGGTCAAATAAAATCGTAGGACTTTTATGACGGTAATTTCTTAATAAACACAAATGGGATGAATCTTAATGTTTGGTGCGGACTACGTAGGATATCATTATGATATGATAATTAACTAAATGTAGTTCAGCAACTCTCTTCACTTTTTGTTATGTTAGAGTTTTTGGGGGGATACTTAACATGTTAACGCCTGCATGGACAGACCTATTTTAATTTTAGTTTGCAATTGCAATTCTAATTCTTTTTGGTTAGTTATTGTCACAAAAGGTTCACATGAAGAGTAAAACTGGGAAAATTGTAGCAAAAGTGAGAAAACAATACCTTATTTTTTTCATTTAAACTAACCATATCTGAAAAGCGATACGAAGTTAGCCGGACGTCTAGCTCACATATAAAATTTTGACAATTTTCTATATGCGACAATTTGTAAATTGCTTTAGGGACTTGTATAATGACACCTTGGAAGTCCGATCCATGATTCATGCGAATTTCATTGCGAACTCTTCATAGCATCAGTTATAAATCTTTTCAGTAAAAAAATCCTACCATGCATGTCATGAACAAAATTTTAACTACAATAATAAGGCTATATAAATCAACTACACTATATTAAACTATATGTGTAATATCAACATTTCGTCGGTCTTGCTGCCCTACTACTGTCACTGACTACGAGCTGGGATAGTGCTACGATTTATGGCATCACTTCAACTTTGATATAGTCCCAAAGTGTTTCATGGAGAGTGGTGGTAATTCTGCTGTTCGCAAACTAAACTTATTTTAGATGCATGCTATCTTTCTCAAACGAAACAAAAACAAAAGAGATGGGGCGTTTTAGGAATGTTAGATTAGTCCGAACATGTCAAATCGCGATGTTTTTAATCGATGTTTTCCGAGTAACAGTTTAAACTTCGCGTCTGTAGAAATGACGTGTTCGGTCTAATTTGACAGCGCTAAAAGTGTTTTGTTTCTTTCTGTTTCTTTCGTTGAAAGAAGACAGCGATAATTTAAAATTAGTTTAGTGAGTGCGCAACAAAATTACCACCATTATCTCTAAATATTCTAAAACATCGTCCTGTACATTTGACAATTTTGCAAAAAATATAATGAGATACAAAAAATGTTATAAGTTCAAAAGAAACGCATACTAGCTTTTTTCAAAATATTGTTTGTTTATCTGTTAATACGTTTAAATTACTGAGCGATTATATAATTGAATAGGTTTATCATATTCAAATTCAGCATTTTAAATCGGATTACATTTGGTTAAAATCGATTAAACAGGAAAGAAAGACAATTATGAACAAATAGCGTGTATTACTTGAGATATTGACGCATTTAAGTCGTGATTTGAAGATTGCCAATAACCTACTATTTATCACAAGTACGGAACTTTAAAATTGGGGCACAATCGGGGGCAGCTATAAGTTTAATAATATATTGCTTGGTAATTAAACTAGAGTAGGTAATAAACAATAATAGTAATTGTAGTTAGTTTGGTAATTCCCTAATAGCCTTTACAATTATTTAGCAAAGAAACAAACAATAGGAAGTGACAACTTATATCTAAATTTTGATTCAACATACCAAACTCTTGAACAAACGTTAATTCAGTGTAAGTAGTTCTTTTTTATACGGTGTGTGTATAATGTGTTCCGTTTTGTTTCTACCAAAACTGCAACGCGAAATTTAGCATTCATATATTGACTATTTATGTGAAACGTCAATCGATCATTTGACGTCTTCGGAAACTATCAAATGTGTATGACCTAAATAATTTTTCTTCTAGTTTCTATAAATCTTAAAGAAAGAAAAAATTTCGCCCCAGACAGGATTTGAACCTGTAACCTTTCGTCTCAAGCCGACGAATGCTCTAACCAATTGAGCTATTCTTCTAGTTGTTTGTTTTATAAAGCAATATAGGGAGTTACTTTAAAAAAAGGGTGTATGATGTAAATACATAAGAACTGAAACTTATAAATTGTATCATTTTACGGATTTTTTAATTTTTTAATGGTAACAAAAAAGAAGTTTCTCTTAAAAAAACATTAAACACATCTCGCGAGATTTTAAAGCTACCTCACAGCTCTTTTGTGAGATATACCGGCCAGCGAAACAAAATTCACAAAGAACGGAGTATGTAATTCGGTGATAACATACAGTGGTTTTTTGTAAAGCATATCTGGCGCCCACTAAACGTAACAGAAAAAAATGTCGAGAAAATGAAAT
The DNA here is from genome assembly GCA_002245505.1 of Calephelis nemesis. Lineage (NCBI taxonomy): Eukaryota > Metazoa > Arthropoda > Insecta > Lepidoptera > Riodinidae > Calephelis > Calephelis nemesis. The sequence goes on along the minus strand of NJDD01001300.1, from coordinate 473,950 downwards.
GACGGCAAATTTCCCCTATATGTAGTTAAAGAAATTTTATTTAAAAAAAAATCCTGCGTTTGAATGTATATTGAAATCAAAAGCATTAA
>NJDD01001300.1:435541-473692 GCA_002245505.1 Calephelis nemesis | reverse complement strand
TGGCCAGACTAAGTATATTGAAATCAAAAGCATTAAAAAAAAATAAGCTGACTAATGCAAAAACGCTTTTTAAAGATATTAAAAATGTATTATTATGTCCAGATTTTGAAAAGTGATATTTTTCAGATAGTTTAAAAAGTTATTTATCAAATATCGAATTCAGGATTGGTTCATGCCCTTTTGTCGAGAAATGCACACTATGCTTGCAAATATTACATCTATTGATTCCCAAAATAGAAACTAAAATATGTTTGGTATATACCTATTAGAGAATGCTTGTAAATTATATTATACAATACAGTCGTTCCAAGCCTAAAACGTCACTAAGGCAAAACATTAGCAATTAAAATAAGAAAGGATGGGGACTAAGCCTGGTGCTAACATTAGAAAAACCCATTAGTTGTGTCCGTTCCGCAGGTGATTGACGTATTCATTTAAAGGAAAAATATACAGTACTCCTTTAACTTAAGAGCTAAATTCGTATGTGCTTCAATAGTCTTTGACAATGCACTCAACTCAAGCTGAAATGGCCGAGGGATAACTTAGATATTAATTTCTGTTTATTACCAAGGTGACATGTGCTTATAAGACATCTACGTAGTTTCATTATTCGAATGTTCGAGGACCGAGTCGAGGGAAGCCATATAAAAACGACAATTTCCTCTAAACGCCGCGCCCGCGCTGCGCCTGTCTCGCCGCGCCCTCCGCTGCTAATTAACTGCCGCAACGTTATGTCACCCTGGTACCCCTATTAGAGGGTGGCGTTGCTTATTTTCTAAATTGAAAAAGAATTTTCATGGAAAATAGGAAGTTTTTTTCTATTTTAATCTAACTCTGTCTAAGCTTTGAAAATATGCATGCACAACGTGAAATGTGACTAAAAATTATTTTGCAAAGAGTATATAAGTACTACGTAATAAGAGGCGGGACTTCCTTAGATACATAGCAAACCCGATTTTGTATGAAGTTTAGCTCAAATGACACAAGAAACTTGACAGATAAGTATAACCCGTTTAATTTGAAAGTAAGTCTAAAGGCATTCAGATATTAGGCAACTAGTGACATATGATTTAGGTGAATACAAAACGTAGCAAACTGATTTTTTAAATTTTTAATATGAAAGTTTCGCCAAACTGTTATTTTGCTTCGATGAAAAGCTTTTTTTGTTAAGTTATTTTTTTAAGTTAATTTGCCCCTTTCTGGGGCCGGCTAACACCTTAGGCCATGCTGCCACGTCTTCCGTATTAATTATTTCTTTCACAGTCATTAGTCACATGTCTTCCGTATTAATTATTCTTATACAGTCAGTAGTCACTATTTACAGTTACGTCAGGGTCTTGAGTAAAGCGGTGGTCACTTTACACAAGCTCACTTTGGGAGATTTTGGGAAATTCACGATACACTAGTTTCTTCATGACTATTTCATTTGTGCACTTTCACTGAACAAAATTAAACTAAATTCCACCTAAATTAACTAACTTTACTCATAATTTACACTAAATTCAATAATTATGAAAAATTACGACCATCTTCATTTATGATGGCGCTAAAAACCCTAAGTCTACTATTATTTTAGTTAATTCTGGTCAATGTTGGAAGAAATTACATATCTTCACACTAAGTCTCTTGCAGTGAAGGCAGAGAGTATCAAGTGCCAACCGTCGCAAACCTGCTCAGCTTCCTTCACATTAATTACGCTTTTCGTACATCTACTGTTACCATTATTGTTGTTGTGAATATACGTCATCCGATATTTTAAATGAAGTACAATATTGTAATAATATTATATGTATATATTACTTATCATAATATTATATATCAGGGGTGGGCAAATTACGGCCCGCGGGCCGCATCCGGCCCATAAAAATATGAACCTCCTTAAAAAAATTAATGGTCACAATGTTAAAAGACTATTGAAATTTGAACAATTATGATACTGAATCGATACTTCAAACATATATATCGTATTGTGTCATAACTCAAAGAGTTCAAAAAATTGATTTTATTTTAATAAAGGATTGTAAAATTAAAAAAATGCCTTATATTATTATCTTTATACAACGTTTTGTAATCGTAATACTTACTGCTGTTTTTAGGTGTTTTAACTAACCCCCCCCGCCTCAAGATTAATTTTAATTTACTGGCCCGCTACTACATTTTTTTTATTTACCGGCCCGCGGTCAAAAGAATTGGCCCACCCCTGTTATCCATAATTAAAACAAATTGTATATTTATAAGTTATGTAGATATTAATACTGATCTAACATTTGAATCCAAGTCAACTTTCACCGAACATATTTTAAAAAGAATTTAGCTTAAAAAAAGGTTGCCTAAAAATCAGGTTAATTTTTTTAATGAAACTAAATATTTTTTTAAACATTCTAATCAATTCAATTCTAACGATCAGGCTTCAAAGTAGCATATTAGTTCAGGTCACAATTTATCTGTGTTCTAAATTTCTAACTAACTAATCCGTTCACCCAGTTCGAGCGTGAAAGAGTAACAACACAACACACAGATTCTAGGTTCGAATTAACTAGTCGTATATTGATATACTTATAAATAGAATAAAATAATCAAGTTTCGGGTCATAATTTTTTTATTTTATTATTGGTGTAAAAAAATATATAAATAAATGCAAGCAAAGAAAACAACATAATTCTTATTTTTTTAATGTTTTTTTTTTTAGTTTTAATTTAAAATACGCCAAAAAGGCCTAAAATAGATTATAATGAGACTGTAGTTAAAGCTATATGTTAATATATGTGATTCTTCTGTTCGTATGTTTGTCACTAACTCGTTAAAACTCCTGTACCGATTGGTTGAATTTTTTTTTGCGTTATTTCAAGAGGTTTCGGGATGGTTTGAAAATAATAGAATCCAGTAAGTGGCGCCATTGTCGATGTGTCTTCACATTAGTGTGTTTTTTTAATGGTATTGAAAGGCAAACAAGCAAACGGATTTCCTGATGGTAAGAAATTCACGCCGCCTAGGAATACCAAAGGTGGAAATGGTGCGTTGCCAACTTGAGGTCGGGATGTTAGGCCTTGATCAAAAGTAAGTTTACCGGCTACTTTTCCCTTCAAACTGGAACACGTCATGACGTTTTGGCGGCAGGAATAGATAAAGCGGCGGTACCAATCCAGGTGAGTCGAAACTCTACCACCTAGTCAGATGTCACGGTGTCAGTGACGGCAAGCCTATGCTCGCTTTTTACCAGCTGCCTGGCACAGAAAGACAGACGGTCTATTCTGCGAAGGAGCCCGGACCAACACGGGGAAAATGGTACATAATTAACTAGGTTTGATGGTTGAAACATATTTTTTCTTCTTCCACCAACCAACCAACCAAGCGTTCTTGTGACCAATCTATGTACATGTATATAGTTTTACAAACTGTCACCGGATTGAGACCCGTCCACAAACGATTCGACCTGATGACATGTCACATTATTACTGTCATAGTACCGATGCTCACAATTGTCGTATTCCGGTGTGGAGGGTTACTGTTAAACTTACTTCGCAATTAGTATACAAAGAGGCTTAATGACCTAGTGTAAGGTTGGCTGGACAGTGGACACCATTGCCATCTCTGGTATTATTAGTAATTATAATTATTTGGTTTTTGACCAATCTGATGCACGAGCGATTTTATTGTGGAATGTCAACCCAGCTCTCCCCGGGTACCTACGACCATCCACATTCATGATGTACCAATATTTTTCAATTTTGTCAATCTTTCCTCTAGCATGCTTTCCACATGACCGAACTAACTGAACACGCCTTTAAATTAGTTTGTACATCAACGCTTTCAATCCTACTTTCAATCTAATTTCACGACAAATGTGCTAACATTTCAATCTCATGAAAACTGTTTTTTTTAAATTACAACTATATAGTCAATATAAGCCTAATTTACTTGGATTACTTCGATTGTATGTAATATAATTCCTGAACCGCAAGAGACTTAGGATGTAGCTGCTCTAGTGCTAATTGTCTATGAGGCTCCTGGGATCGATATAGATATTAAACAGTCTGGTTACATGAAGGGCTGCCTGTACTTTAATGATAGGTATTACATCCCAACATCGAGAGAGTACTTATGGCGTTAAGAACATAGTGACATCACTCATCAGTAACGTTATGACTAATTAAATAGCATGTTTTTACTTTTCTGTGGCGTAATTGGTCAATGGTTGCTAGGTCGATGATACTAATATTTTCTTAGCGCGAAACTGTAATAGAATAAGACTTGATCTTCGCAATTTCATACGTTGACAACATCAAATCGTCCGAGACTGATATCGAATATCCTATAACCATTCTCAAATATTGAGCTAATAAGTCAGGAAAAACTTTTTTTAATCCGATTGATAGTACCAGCGGTTGCGGTTAAACATATAAGTCAAAATATATATGTATGGCTCAACCGTTTTGCTACCGTCGCTCGTACACGGGCATAAGGTGAAAAATGTCTTTACCGATCATATTCTTTCTACCTACTATACCATTATGTCAAAGTTTTGTCACGAAAACGTTAAGTCACATATTTGGACAGGTGTAAGGTTGTGAAGTTAGAGCTTGTAGAGTCAGAAGTTTGCCTCTACATGACACCTGATAATTTTTTTTACAGTGTGAGCGATATGGTCTCGTCTTTGGAACATTTTACATGAAAATGTTTTTAATGGGATACATATATAGATAGATCTACCACAAGTATGTACGTACTATATGTAGCACATCGCAGAGCCTACATACTATACATAAGCCAATGGGAGTGCCGAGTGAACGTTTCTATCTATAGTATTTTTTTCATAATGCATTACTTGCCTAAGCTGACAGGTTTTCCTAATGAAAAATATCGAAAACAGAGCCTACAAATTTCTAATTTATAACGCCCAAGTCCCATCTATGTCGAATTTTTATTTTTTTATTTTTTTAGCACTTGCCCTGTGCGTGGGATAAATTTCTATAAATCTTAAAGAAAGGAAAAATTTCGCCCCAGACAGGATATGAACCTGTAACCTTTCGTCTCAAGCCGACGAATGCTCTAACCAATTGAGCTACTGAGGATACTAAGTCCCGTGGCGAAATTTTTAATTCCTTTCTAACCCGTTAACGCGGGTAGTTATGTCCTACAGATACACAATTCTGAGTACCCACCAAATGAGTTCATCACCGATGAAATTCACATTTTTAGAATGGACATAACTTTCGTTTCTTGCATCCTATCTGGGGCGAAATTTTTTCTTTCTTTAAGATTTATAGAAATCCCATCTATGTTTTTTTTTATTTATTTCATCACAGTCTTCTACGAGATTTGAAATATTTATTTTATGTTTGTCATTAAGGCGGCAGGCATTGGTAAGGTTCCCTACCCGGGTAAGTTTGCTGCACAGCACTATACTTCCAATGATCTAGTTGATTATGACCTATTTATCCTATGTTCGTCTTTTACGAGCTTGGTACGAAATCGTTTTTAAACACCCGGACCGATATGAAGAATATAACAAACCTTTACTTACCATAGCTTGTCACATTTTGTAAACCTAATTATAATGTGACATGTCAGTCAAGTCTCTTGCAGGCTAGCCAACGAGTATGACTGCCAGATGACAGGATCCTTGGAGACCTGCCTAGTTCCCTCCACATTTTTAATCCTTTCACTAAAACCGATTTCGGACAATCTTGACATCTCACTTAGAGATGTCAAGATTCGACCTGAGCGTTTTGGTCGTGAAATGTCAACCTAGGTAAGATTACAGGCTAATATTTATACATGTAGTTTGTAATAGAATATATATATTTGAGCCACCTTGATATTTGAGCGTTTCCAACTGTTCGCTTCTCCCGCACTTTCTTTATAGGAAAAGTAAAACTTTACACAGCTTTTCCTCCGAGGCTCAAGTTTGATTCAAGGATTTTTAAAGGTGGTTCTATAAGTTTTGTAGGATTAGGTATCGCATTGGCAACTGACTATTTTGCAGCAGATAGATAAGCATCTGTAACTACTTTCGTACAAATATCTTACCAGTATGTCTGTGTTTTAAAAGACATTAAATCATTTTAAGTCAAATGTATGTGTGTAATACTTTATTATTTATTTAATACTAGTGACCCGCCTAACCTCAGCTTCGCACGGGTATAAAATATACTTACATATAAACCTTTCTCTTCAATCACATTATCTATTAAAAAACCTCATCAAAATCCGTTCCGCATTTTTAAATATTTAAAGGGACATGGGGAAAGAAAAAACGACTTTGTTTTACTATGAAGTGAAGTACATACTCTTGTATTATTGCTGAAACATTAGCCGATCCCGAAATATGTTATTATATAATTAAATATTACCAAGTATAGATACATAGAAAATCATAAAAATTTGTCGAACCGTTTTAGATTATTGTATTCCTCCTCAATTCTTGTATTTTAACCGCCTCCAATAAAGAAGGAGGTTTTCAATTCGGTTATACGTTTTTGATTATTTTTGTTGTTGACCGCCTCGTTGGCAAGGTACGCCTAACTCCACGAACCAACCCTGAGGCTTAGGTTCGACTCTCAACGGGGGCAGTCATGAACATTGTAATGTCTGCATTTTTGGGGCTTGGTGTTTATTAAGTGTATTCTGATACTCTTAAGTATTTCTTATTATAGTATCGTTTGCTAACTCCCTTAACGCAGACATGTGATTAGCTTCTTTTGGGGTTAGATTCAATTTGTGTAACTTTGTCTAGGGATAAAGGAAAAAAAAGTATATTCACGAACATATCCCTGAAGGGGTAGGCAGAGGCACTAAGTCCCATAATGTGATAAATAGCAAGCCTATCGCCAACCGGGCACATATCCAGGGATATTTATTTATTTGCTTATAGTATGTTTGTTACGCGATTACTAGCCCAATTACAAACCGATTTTGATATTATTTTTGAAAAGATAGGTTATCGTTTCTAGGTAGTCCCATATCTATTTTGTCATGATCCGACTAAAGTTTTTTAAATTATATTTTTTAATTTATAATGCATATTTTTTCTTTAAAAACAAAAGTTTATACATGATTGAGTACAACTCCAAATAACTAGTAGGATGCTGGTAAAATTTATGTGGGACTATCACGGAATCGTTTGCTTTATTTTGAAAAACGAATGTTCAAGCCACGAAGTGGTACTTAATGAAGAAGTATCATTCGTTTTTTGAGTTCTTTTGCGCTTAATTTGTAAGAACATGCTACACACTTAAATCTAAATAAAATTATTTATTTGCAATTTTTATTAATTAGTAGTATGTGTATTGTTGGTGCTAATAAAACAGTTTAGTGGTGTGTATTGTGTGGAGCTGGATAAATTTGGGAGTTTTAGCTTCCGGTAAGTCCAATTCATTCTTAGCGCACTATTTTGTCTGTTTTGTTACTCTATAATACGTATACATTTTTTTGGCGGAAAATTGCAAATTAAATAATTTTATTTAGATTTAAGTATGGGTTTCCGCAAAGTAACGCCTTCTTCTATCAATTTTAATGCTACACACCTTTTACGTATTAATTAAGATTTACTTGAATATTTGAAGGGAAAAGCTGATAAATATTATTCTCTTTAGCCATCGTGGTGGAGGTGTCAATAGCTATATAGAGTACGATATATGTGATGCTATATGCATCTGCCTCACTCTTTGTGGCACATAACACACATAGCCACCTATGTACTATACATAAGCCTGTGAGGGTGCGCGTCTGTAATTACGTCATCATTATCAGTCGGTAATCAAGCATGCATCGCTTAAATTGATTTCGCTAATTAAGATGGATCTTGTTTAAGCCGAGTGAAATTTTGATGTGTTGATTAAGTTCTAATTACGGGAAGTTATCTCTATATTTTTCATCGTCGGCATTGGGTGGAACTCTATTATAAAATTTACCACTAACGGTGCTATTTTTCCTAGTATTCTTTTAATTTATTTATTATATCTATACTAATGTCAATTCGGAAGTGTGTTTGCTTAAATGTTTGTATTATTTATTAAGTTATATATATATAGAGTTTCTACTAGGTGGTAGAGTTTCGCAGCGACTCGCCCGGATTGGTACCTGCGCCTTGCCTATTCCTGCCGCCATAACGTCATGACGTGTTCCGGTTCGGAGGGTAAGGTAGCCGGTAAACTTACTTTTGCTCGAGGCTTAACATCCCGGTCTCTGGTTGGCAACGCACCATTACCACCTTTGGTGTCTTTAGGCGGCGGGAATTTCTTACCATCAGGAAATCCGTCTGCTTGTTTGCCTTCCAATGTCATAAAAAAAAATATGGTATGTTTCTTATGTGGAGATAATTAAGAGGCTTCAAGTGACACTGGACAAGCTGGAGAGCCAACTAACATCATTAAGCGGGTGAAGCCGCGGGTAACATCTAGTAAATAATTCTTATCTAAGCACACCTATATCCTCGAAAACGTTGGCGAAGATACAACCAACCACGAACTACGACTAGCCGAAGACACTAAGTCCCACAATGTGATAGATGATAGCCTATAGCCACCCGGGCACACATCCGATCCCGGGCAACGTTGTTTTGAATAAAAAATTTAATAAACAGTTGTTATTTTTGTTGTTTGACCCGGTAATCGAACAAAAATAAAAATAACAACAATAAACAACCAACATCAAATCAAACAAAAAAAATAAAAGTAAAGAACTTCTTTACTTTACTTTTATTTTTGTTGTTTGATCCGGTAATCGAACATGGGACCGCATGAAGTTAAACTTGAAAAATTCTTTTCCATGTTGAAATATAGATTAATTAGTAAACTTAATTACGCACTTCTCACACATTAGGTGTGTTAGAGTAGCTTGTACTTATTATGATATTCGTCTCCTTAATAACTTCCCAATTAATTTATTGGACGGTTAGTTAATATAGTTATCATTAACTGAAATTTGTGAAGTGTTTGTTTTACTTTGGACAAAGATCTCTTCAAAATTTATTAAAAAAAATGTGCACAACAATCCTATTAATATTATAAACGAAAGCTTATATGTTTGTTACTCCTTCATGCAAAAACTGATGAACCGATTTTCATGAAATTTGGCACACACATAGAGGGTAACTTAGATTGACACATAGGATAGTTTTTATGACGAATAAATGTTCCTGTGGGATACGCAAAAAAACGCCGTGGGCAACAGCTAGTATAAAGGTAGAATTGAAGCAACATGGCATACTCTAATAGTCAACAAAATTTTATTTGAAAATGTTAATTTTAATCAGCTGGTAGAGTGCTGTGCAGCAGCTTGCTTGTATGGATGCACGACATAGCTTTACGGACTACGGTCTCCTTAGTGTCAGTGTTCGTCGTTTTCTTGTTCCTAACTTGTTTTCATGCAAATTTCACATTTCCCTGTACTTAAGGAAATCGGCGTGTAGATATGTTTGTGTAAATGAATGAGAATACATTGTGTAATTAGTATGATATAAAAGTAATTGATATTCCTATGCACATCTGCATCACAAATTAAAAAAAATATGGGACTTAAAATATGAGCTCTAATTTATTCAAAGTAGATACCGCAACTTCTAATTGCGACTTATCTGTTTTCTTTTTGCCTCTTTGGTGCTGAATTGTGTTCAATTGTCGGATTCATATTTTAATAACTGCGCCAGATTTTTCAAAAAACAAGGCAGAAACTACCTTATTACAGTTACCTTGTCAAGGAAAGTGATAGGGTTTCTATTTTCGATCTTTTAAGTATATTCAACATAGATAGGTTATTTCCTACAAAAACATATTAAAATTTTGTTAAAATAAACTCTATTTTTACCATTTCTGCCTACTGCTATACTTCTATATTTCATTCTAATAAGCCACAAAATTAAATTAAATAATTAAATTAATAATTATAAATAAATAAATATGTAAATTATTAAAGCCAATTACGCTTATAATGTCTTTATTTATTAGCAACAATGCATAAGTAGTGATCACCTTATAAACGTTAAGAATTATAATTGAAAATCTAATTTAAATTAAATATCCAAGATATAACACAACTACTATAAGCAAGGTACTATATTCATTGATGGTAGAATGCTGGCAGCAACTTACCCGCGTACTAATTTCCCGCTTTATCTTATCCCGCTACCACAATGACGGTGTTTGGCACTGTCTTGTTCAAATACGACACGGAGACGGACCTTTGTCTAGGTCTAGGTCCAAATAGTAAAACTACCTTATTCGTATTCACTCGTACAACTTGAAAATCGGCCTAAAACCTTGGTAATCTATAGACACTATATAGGTAACGCTTTTCTCTAATTATCGAAACTGTATGCTTACTCTCCATCAAAAGTATAAATAAATAGGTAGATTTTTTATTTGATAAGACAGCGAAATATCACATTACTCTCCTGATGGCAAGAGATAACCACGGCTTATAAAAACCATAGATGTTGTAGGTGCGTCGCTGTACCATGGCCAAAGTGCTGCTCCGAACCGGAACATGACATTGTCATATAGTATAGCACTGTTTCACCAGTTGTCTTTTTGGTCTAACACGTTTTACATTTGCTCGTATCTTACGAACTGCTTGGCAGGAATTCATATGATTTCTACACCAGAAACCCAGGCCCACACGGAGAAGTGCAATAGTTTTCCAAGTTCTATGACTTAAAAATATCTTGAATATGGTTTACATGTAATAGCAGTCACTTATAAGGCTAACAACACTTACCTTAAAATACATACATAAGTGTGACAATTTAAAGTAAAGATTTAATTGCTTTATATATAACATATATTATCCGAGGGTGGTGTCAAGAGTCTCCGAAACCGGCGTGTTTGTATGAAAAGGGTAATGAATGTGAAGGAAGCAAGACAGGTTTGTCAGGATCGTGAGGTCTGGCACTCGATACTCTCTGCCTACCCCGTAAGGGACTTGGCGTGAAGATATGTTTGTATGTATGTATATTATAACATTAAAATGACCAAAACAAACCATTACATAAACATAATTGCTCTCATTTTATACTAATCATTGCCCGCGACTTCAAATACACAAATTAAAGTATGGAAAAGAAACGAAATAATTTCTCGCCGAAAAATCCCAAATGTCGAACTGGGCTGCTATTTCAAAAAATTTGGTAAAAGTACGTTCAGTAATCTTTGCATGAAAAAGATCTTCGACAAAAACTTAATGGCCCCATTTTGGGTTTTGTATTCTGTATAAAATACGTATCAATCATTGTTTGATTTTAGTACTGATTTCATATGTAAACAAGGTAGAGTTGAAAGGCTAAGAAATGATAAAGTTTTTCTCGTATTGGTCCTAGTAATCTGTGAAGAATAGACTTTCTGCCTCCATACCTCTTAGAACATAAGCTTAAGATAAAATGGGTCATTACAAATAAGACCTCCGTTGGTAGAGCGTTGTAGAGAAACTTGTTTTTTTTATTTTTGGCGCCAAAATCACAGTGTTTGCCTTTACATGCTGCAGTCCCAGGAAAAGGGTAGTTAGTAGACATGTATTTAGGTCTACCACTTCGGCCACAGGACAGCGCTGCACCATACATTTTTGCAATCTACGTGCTACGGCTATCTCTTACGACGAACCTTATTCTTATTTGCAGTCTTGTCTCACAGAGGTTTCAAAGTTACAAAAAGTTCAAAGAAGTATTTTTAAATAATGTCACTAAGTTATAAGGCTAAGAAATAACCTTGCACCTTAAATTGGTACATTAACACGACTCTACCTAGAGCTACTGTCACAGTTGTTTCACATTTACTTAATGCCACAGTGAACTAACTTTTACACAGATAATAACATGTGATAGACTTTGTAAGGAGGGCTTTATGGAGATAATGTGTATTTTTCCGTGTATCTTCTTTTTTAATGAAAACGTACCTCAATAGTGGGATTCTATAATTGACGTTGTTAATAGTTCAGTTTTGTACGTCATTGAAAGTTAAATATCACGAATGGTAGTGTGTTAGTTGGCAGTACTGTGTATTTATTACACGAAGTACACTTTTTTCATCGATTGTCCGCGAACCAATGTGCGTGTTTCGAGTGTCATTGATGCATTTCGGTATGGGTCGGGGGGATGGAGGCAGGCCGGACAAGTATTACCGAACGCACTTACCATCATGGGCCATGGCATCTGATCAGTGTGCGTTTGGAAGCCGTACAGTGTGGACGTACGTTGCTCTCCCTCAACTTGTACGCGAAACTCGATCCTAACTAGAAAAAAATCGCATAGCGAGTGCATTTGAAGGTTTGCTGTAGTGCTTCGATTGCGTTCTGAATTCCTAGTTGAGTTATTTATTTATGTGCATATTTTGTCATCTATAGCCAGGAATGGACATAGTTCTTGCGATGAGTAAGTGAACCTTGGTACGTGGTGACTACAAAAAATGCAATTAGCCAGATGAGGTCTTAGTCGAGTTTCCTTTGTCACGCCAAGGAAGGCATTGTTTATTAAAATGGCCTTACTTGGCTATAGTTTTTCCCACTTAATTTCCTATTGATACCTTTTTAATTGCCGATAGTAGGTAAAAAATTGCCTCGTCTAAAAGTTATTAAATCTTGTATACCTTTTCACTATATGTCGCTTTTATTCTCTAATAAATTACAACTAACAATAATCAACATTAAGTTAGGATTAAGCAATTAAATTAAATTTTAGTTTTAAGTTACTTTTCGCGACAAACTTTGTACAGTTATAGTGTATGACATGATCTATCTCACTTGCTCTACTTTTTGGCTACTTCAATATGGAGTTTTATACTTACTTCAGTTAATAACATAGTTTATCAATAAATATTGTGACCCAATGACTTGATATATATTTTCTAGCAGAAATATTTACCTATTTTAAATATACTAGTTGAAGTAACATTGTAAAAGTAGCTTAGAAGTAAGTTTAAGTTCTATTTAGCAAATTATTTAGGTAAGGCAATTAAACAAATTATTTCTAACTTTTTCGTTGTTAGCTTACTACGCTATGATTTATAGAAACCCTAGAATAAATAATTATGGTTTTAAGTCATCATTTTGACAGTTTTGTGATCAGTTTTCTAAAAATGTAGCTCTATATTAAGGTCTGCTTCTGTCTCTACTTGAAATATATAATGATAAAGCAAATTTATTTTATATTCTTTATGTATGATTAAAATATACTTGACTTTTACTTATATACTAATTATTAAGTGACATACTGACTGACTTGTTAGAACTACAAGGACATTCCTGGTTTAAATATTGAGTTAGCTTCTACTAGGATAAATCACTATATACTTGATAATTTAACTTAATTTTAAATTTAACTTAAGAACATTCAATTGGTCTTAAACTGTCTGTCTTGAGGTGGAGCTTAAACTCTAAACAGACTAAGTTCGTAATATGTTATTCAATTTATGATATTTTTATTATTACTTGATAATTTATACTTTATATTAGGTACCTACTTATTAGGTCTCTTAAATCCTGTAATATGAAATATTATTTTAATGTAATGTTATTTATTTCACCTATAGTTTAAATACCTATACAACTGACGCTACAATTTTTATTTAGGAATTTACTGTTTTGTCTTATTTCAAGTAACGTTATAGTCCTATTAGGTATAAAGAAAACTAAATTCGCATTATTTTAAACTACTACTTAAAAATACATTTCAAGTAAGTAGGTAAATTATCTTTTTAACGTTTTAGGTAGGTTGTAAAGTTTTGAAGTTTTTTTAATACATTTTCATAAACTTAATACTACTAAAATATTCGTTTTTAAATTTTTAAGGTCTGTTATTTCACGAATTAAAAAAGGACTTCAAAATAAATTAACTTTTTATTAGCATTAAAGTTTTAATTGATGTTTGACATGTGAAAATTTCTGAAACGTAGGTACCTACGAGTAACCAATTTAACTGTCATATAATAACACTAGCAGGTTTTATGTTAATTAATATGGTAATTGGTCCTTTTTATCAAAGGGCAAAATAAATTTTTAGTTACAGTAACATTTTATATACCTACCTACCTACTCATAAGTTGTTTTGTTCGCTGCGTTCTTTTTGATAAAGCTGTTTATTGTTTATCTTTAGTACATCTTTAGCATCAGACAGCGAACAGGCATACGGATCTTCTGATGGTAGAATATTACCTTGACTCTGTAGATGTTATAGGTACGTCTAGATCATAATTCCTATATGCTATGTAGTTATATATTACTGGATTAATTTATTTATATGTACATTAAAATTCAAATTTATATGTATTATTCTGTTTTGTTTATTCGGTACCCTACGTACTTGATCTCTGTTAGCCCAAAGGTTGACTGGGAGAGAATGCATTTAGCATTAAGTTCGCCTTTTGTACTCACAATTTTTATTTGTGTACAATAAAGTTTAAATAAATAAGTAAATAATTTCCGGAGTGTTAGGGTTATTATGCAAGTCTCCAAACCGGAACATGACACATTCGGCAGTTAAAGGTGAGGTGGTGGGTCCCTACCCTTTAAGTTTTTTTTGCATAGCTCTACCACAAGTAGAAAATGTATTACGTTGTTTACTTAAACTTCCTATAAAAACAAATTAGGTGTATTGCTCTTCTTGTTTTATAAATGCGAAAGTTTATAAAAATGGATAGATGTTTGTCACTCTTTCACAGATAAACTACGGAACGGATTTAGATGAGACTTTACAGGGATATCGTTTATCCACCAGAATAATACCTACATAGGCTACAATTTATGACAATTTAAAACGCGGCGAAGCCGTTAGTGGAAGCTAGTACGTATCTTGTATGATAAATCTTAATTTGTCAGTTGTTTTTTTTTGAGGTCGGTTTTTAATTATCTGTAAAGACTATATATTTTCATATTATAGACTATCATTTTTGTAAAGTTTTTGCTAAGTTGGCTTTTTAATATTACCTTTTTAACAAGACTGGAAATAGAAAGAGGATTTCAAGTTACAAATGTCTGGACAGAGAGCTTCACTTTTTTACAAAGTCTTTTTATTACACAGAGTTCTTATTAAAAAAGTCAGTTAAAAGGTAGTAAAAGGTCTTTGTGTTGTAGATAACAATATCAGGCTTGCAGGTTTCAGTTGGAGTTTAGTATATCGAACGCAGTGGAGTTTTAAAGTAATTTCGGAGTGCAAGCCCGCGTCGAACTAATCAAATCGTTCACGGTCTTTACAGTTCTGATAACGAAATACAAGCGTTAGTAACCAAAGTTATTTTGGTTCCACTTTTTAGGTAAAATTAATGTGTTGTATGTAATACTTTGAAATCAAATAAGCCACTAGGCCACTATGTAAAACTTTAAAACTTTTATTATATGTATCTAAATGATACACCTATACATTTTAACTTGTTATAAGTGTTGTACGATTAGTGAGATATGAAATTTGTCACTTTGTTTATAATAAATTAAAAATCTGAGTAGAAATACGTAAAACGCTAGCTTACGTTTAACGAGTGTTTAGTAAATAGACTATTGCGGGTAGAATGCTGTGCAGCATCTTGCCTGATTAGGGATCCACGTCTTTTACTTGATGCACTAATGAGAGGCGCAGAAACTCAAAACTACATTTTTTAAACCATAAGTTAGCTACCATATCACGGATAACCAGTTTCCAGTAATTGAAAAATACAGTTACTACTTTAAATTTTTATCACAAAATCGCTGAAGTGACGCTGAAGTATTTTTGATTGAATGAAATACCTAACATCGCCTCTGTGGCATAGCGGTCCGGCGTCGGATTAGAATATGTATATTTGTCTAATAAGAAAGCCGTTGCCCGGGATTGGACATGTGCCCGGTTGGCGATAGTCTTGCCACCTATCACATTTTGGGACTTAGGACTACTCTGTTTGTGCCTACCTTTTAAGGGATATGAGCGTGAAGATAATTACTTACTAACATAAAGCCGTAACGGTCACATTGCGAGCGTAGGCTAGTGAAATTTCAGCTAAAAAGTCACATGGACCTTATATTCTTTTTCAGTTGAATTATAATTTGTGTAATCTGTGGATTCATAACCTTTGACCACGTAAATCATTAATGACACGGTGACATTAGTTTTCGGTCTTCATACAAACGAACGAAAACATGTTTATAACTACGCGTGTTGAGTTCGGTATGCACTTGGTATGCTGTTTTTCGAGGTTGCGCCGCAATGACAAACAGCCTATGTAAAAGTATAAATAAAAATTTATGTAAAAGTAAAAAAAAACTATTTAAAAATTCTATGTAAAGTGTAAAGTATATTGAACATTTTAATAAAATACAAATGTTTTGAAAAAATAAAACACAGAAATTTAATATGCAGATATAGTTGTAACACAGAAGGCGCGTAGCCCTGTCGCGTATTGAATTACTTCTCGGCTGTAGATATTTAATTCAAAAACACAGATTACATGACTGTGATATTGACGTCCTCACATTCCAAATGTCCCAAAAACACCGAAACAAATGTTAAATGATCTGAAAAATCTTTTGTTACTTAGAAAATATTATGTATTATGTTACTTTTTTCCTGAATTTATCGGTGGTCTCCTTATGAGAACTAAATGTTTTTGTATTTGAAGCAACGGATAACAACCGAAGTACATGCCAAAATATTTCTTTAAAAATAGTTGAAACAGTTTTAACATATTTTCTGTTTAAACGAATAGGTATGCATAAGTCATAAAAGGTAGTTAACTTGCAAACAATTTGAAAAAGCCATTCGTTCTCCATATAAGTAGTTAGGCACTTATCAGGCGTATTCATGGCGTGCTAGTAGCAACGGTAGTTATAAGAAAAGCGACACACCGTAGCTACCGGCCACCGTGCCCAAAGCTATTAAGGTGGCCTTGCCGTTATCGCTAAAAAGAAAATAGCTACAAGTGCACTGACCGAACGAAACAAGCCATTCCACCTACGAACACAGCTGCCTTTGTACCTACCAAGATCCTTTCGTGGAAAGAATTCTGCAAAACGTTATTTCCCCCTAGTAAAGTAAAATACTTTATAAAATCCTAAAATAGATGTATGTATGTGTCTTCCATTTAAGTTTTAATTATTTTATTTCCTAGCGTTAATCCGTTTCCCCTGAGTCGAATAAACAATCTACCCTCTGCCAGTCAACTCTTAAGAGGCGAGCACGGAATAATATAATGTCATTACCAACAAAACCACTGGCGGTAGAGAGCTGTGCAGCACCTTGCAGTAGAGATCAAACTCTTTACCCATTCCTGCCGCCATAATGACTCTGTCATGTTCCAGTTCGGAGGAAAAGGTAGACGATAGACTTGCACAATAGGCCTAACATCCTGGCTTCGGAATAATATAGCACCTATAACATCTATGGTGACTACAAACCACGGTTGTCTCTTACTATCAGGAGAGTTACGTACTTATTCGCTGATCACTTACTTAAAAAATACTATACTAGTTTTTTTTCCTATTTTGTCATAAGCTTTAAAATCGTTGCAATTTCGGCAATGTGAAAAGATTTGAATTTTTGGAGTGAAAAATTATTCACAATCAATTTAATTTATACAGTTGTTTAAATTTGAGGTTTGATTTATACTTTTGCTATATATTAAATCACATAGTGTGTAAAACTACATGTATGATTACTGTCTTGACTCAAGCTTTTGTTTCTATATACGATATTTGTTTTAATGAATACTATGTTACCTACCCTATCTCGAAACTCAACTTATTCTTAAGGGATTAGAATAAGCACTTTTATTAGTTTGTGTCTTAAAATACTCTCCTAAATGCTTGGGTTGATCCTGGTGAAATTTATTATGAGAGTCTGATGTCACAAACACCAACGGTCAACCTACTCAAGTGATTCTTGTGAAAGAGGGAAATAAGTTACAAAAGTACAAGGTTGGAGCGTTTAGGCCCTTTCAATTATAACGTTGCCCGTAACTACTCCCGCGTATTAAAATTATTAAGCTCTGAAAAGAGAACTCTTTTTTTTTGTAACGGGAAGAATTCAGCTTTCTGACACCACTCGAAAAAATATTACAATATCGCTGCGTTGCGTTGTGAACGAAAGAAAAACAAACAAAAACACTTTCGCAATTATTATATTAGTATGGAAAGTAGCCAAAATGCCTTATATTATTGTGCTTCTGGAAAAACTCCAAAACAATGTATTTTAGAAAAAAGTGGCATAATAGTAACGCGAATCCGCATGAAACTGGTTTGATAAGATTCTGAATTATTCTCGACCTAATTTAATGGCAGTTTTTCCGCCCGCATGAATTTTTTTCACATGATTTATGACTGTGTTCAACATAATTATGAGTGTCTGATGACATTCTTACATGATCTGCATTGATCTCCAATTAAAAAAACAATCATCTGCTAGATTTTTCATTGTCTAATTCTAAATTCAAATTTTGCAAGTTTTGTAATTTGAGTTAGGTGATAGTGGGGCACAAGAAAATGAAGGAGTGTTTTTATAGGGTTTTCAAAAAGGCTTTGAACAAATTGAAATCATTTCGAAATTTTATTTTTTTGGCAATAGAAAATAAAGAAAAAGGAAGAAAAAATATTTTTTTTTTTTTGGTGTTACTCTACACAAAGCCAAATGTATATAGTAACACCTAAACTACGCTTTTAGTGAAACTTCTAGCTATTCCTAAAAGACTATAGAGCGTTATTTCGTAGATAAAACAAGTTAACCTAAATCATAGAAATAAAAAAAGCCTATTTCCGTTTCCAAAACATAGCGTGCCCGTCTATTAAATATCAGTATGGTTACCGGTACGTGAACAAACAAACACTCTTTTACTTTAAAATTACCAACAATTCTAGTGTTTAGATTCAAATCATGGTTTCATTTATATAAATCAATTAGTCAAAAACACATCGAACAGTTGCAATTACATCCCCTAGAGAGGGGGCAAATATAGTATAGTATCTAGAGGTAGAGGTATAAACAATGGACATGCTCATTGTAAAGTATTGCACAAATAAGGACTACGCAATGCGCCCTCTACTGAACGTAGAGTGCAGCACTTGCTGGTATGAAATGTTTGGCAAGGTTCCGTAGTCCGTACAAACTATTTATTATTATTAAAATCGCATGTGGTCTAAGATCTGAACCTAGGTCACACTGAGTTGATAATAGGATGAAACCTAATTTATAATAAATTTATTATATCACAAAACATTAAAAACTAGCTGTCCCGGCGAACTTCGTTCCTCCCTTTCAGCTGGAATAGAAAAAAACTAAGTTTTTTTCCATAACCTGCAATTTTCCCCGTTTTTCTTTTCCTAAGAACCATCTTCCGACAGTAACTAACGTAATAAAAAAAGAATTAGCCCAATCGGTCCAGTCGTTCGGAAGTTATGCGCTTACGAACACATTTAGCGATCCATTTTTATATTATAGAAGATGGGTTGCCTAAATCTTAAACAAAAATAAATCTTGGATAGCACATTTTTTATTGATAATTTACTAAGTATAAAATATGTTTTATACGTTTATTAGCTCGGTATCGGTCGATTTTTGTTCGTTCTTCTTGTTATTCATAATACCAAATTACACTCAAACCCCAATTTTCCAAAATTAAATATTTTGATAGCGGTTCAAAGCTGCCTTCTCTTCCTACCTACCTAGGTACAGATATAAAAAAATATATCTCAAAATCACTGAAAGGGAGAAGAATTGTAAAGTAAATTGTTATTTTGATTATGCAAAAAAATTTCTCATTTCTTTTCTCTTCTCATTTCACACTTCCCAAAAGGTATCTTAATTAGATAACGAAGTCTTGACGAATGTGCGGTCACTAGTTTTTATTTTAGTAACTAGAATAACATACAATATTCAGGTAAACCTTTATGCGACGTAAGTTGTGACATATCACTTAAAATCTGTAATTTTGCTTTTAATAAATCAACCGACGAAGCTACAGAAATTTTCAATTTTAAAAGCATTTTGCATTGAGGATCCCCAAAGACCGTTTAATCGGGACTGACCTACGCAACGCCGATCAGTGTGGGCCAATCCTCCCTCTTTAAACATATTTTTGTTTCGTTAATGTTCCCGTTTTTCTGTAGCACTGTGCCTATTGATTTTAAATTGAAACTTTTCCTCGTATAAATTCATGTTCCTTCTGGTATCATTGCTATACGATAAAATATATAATAATACAATTTAGTTAAATGTTAGTTAGTTATTCATTATTATACTACTAATAAACTAAGTAGTACAGTAAATTAAAAATAAGATATAATATGTACTTATAAGTGCCTAGTAACATCAAAAAATTACCCTAAAAAGGTGCTAGTGTAACATATACTTAAAATAACATTTTGAAGTTAAATAAATATATATATATTACTATACATTTCAATATATTACTTATAAACATGATCACAAAATATTCTTCATTCGTTCAGTTGATATCAAAGAGTATAATAATACAACCTATACAGGTTGATATCGAAACTTATCGTTTTTTTTAACCGCATCATCTGATCGACAAAAATACTAACAGAGAAGAACTCAAAAAAGATTTTGAATTTAGAAATATTTCAATGTCTTTTACCAATTGTTTTTTTGGAGCAACGTGTTAGGTAGTGGCACTGGCCTAGGTTTATAAAAAATGAAATGTAAGCAAAGAAACTCATAAAAGTTGCAAGTAATATCAGGTTTATATTATGTTTTTCTGGATTTTCTTGAAAAATAAGTTTTAAATGAATTTATGTTTAAAGTAGAATCCAGGTAAAATGGACAACCACTCTTATTAGTATTTAAAAGATTCAATAACATGGTTTTGAGAATCATATGAAATGAAAATTATTAATATGCGGATTATATGTGTTATAAATATTAAACTATACCAACACATTCTTTCGTCTCTTAATCCAATATTGCATATTTTTTTGCAATTATTGCAAAATTGCATATTTCCACAAACAATTAACTATGACTTAACTTTTGTTAATAACTTAACTAGGTACTTATTTTATGTTCAGAATCTACATTCGAAGCATTACATAAACATTTTTCCAATAGGCATCCATTTTTAGAAATAATGGCGACACAATAAACTTATAAAAACTATCCTATCTAAAACCAAAGACAAGTGTGCTGTGTAAAAATAACAAAGATTGACAATGGCGGCTAAAAGAAAAGCTGGTGCGTTGCTGCAACATGTCCTTCCAAAGGTAATGTTTTGTTTTGTTTAATTAAATATTTATGTGAATATATTTGTATGAGAAACTGTATACATGTGTGTATATTTCTAGTGCGAAATAATAGGTCATGTATCATGGAACGGCTCACTCGGACATACTTGTTCCTACCACATTGACGTCTACTCTCTTTTTCCGGCTTGAAGAGCTACACAGAAGCTTTAAGTTTGCGACACTCTAACATCGATGTTGATGGGTACATTCGTCGTCTGGCAAATATTTCTGATCATCAGGAAATGTGTCTATTTAATTATATTTTTATATAAAGAAAAAAATAAATGACGCCTTGTCCTACAAGGAAACAAAAAGCAAAGAGCACAATCATATTACTTATTTCGGAGTCCAGAGCAAAACAGGATAAGAGCCGCATGATATCACTCTCCTTTTTATTAATATTTACGCTGTTATAGATCTTACGTCTTTGTTTAAATGTTGTATAATAGGTAGGTACTTGGCTGGTGTAAGGTTACTGTAAATTCATTCAGTTGCCAAGGTTAACTTGCTGTTGGTCCATAAAACGGCCAGGTTTGTATAAAACGTAGTAAAAATGGCCTGTGTAAAGGAGTTTATATATGACACCTATAATAAGTTCGCTACTTCATAGTGATACACCCATGACACTATGTTAGGGTTGTCGAATATTAGTTCTGTTTTAATTTTTTTTTGTTTCATTCAAAGAAAAAAAAAACGCAAAAGTAACCGTAGATAAAAGTTTTTTTTTGTGTTTGCTTAAAAAGGTGACTACAAATTCATGTGTTTGCAGCAACATTATCTCAAACTAGTTCGTAGAATTGCGTACATATTAATGTACAGAATATAACATTTTTCTAACACCGTAATAGAAATCTTTAACATATTCCTATAACTGAGACTGAACCCTTAGAATTTAGATGACCAATAAACTCTGAACTATAGTACTGTCGATAAAAGAGTAATGATTCTGCTTAAAATAAGACCAATGTGCAAAGAAAGGTTTTATAGTAAGTGAGTCCAGTTATACATCCCTATAAAATAAGAACCTTGAATGTAGCTCACTGACATCCGAATGCGGTCAGGCTGTAGACGTTACCGCATAGGAATTGGCGCCAAAGTCAGTTTTCCCGCGGAGAGAGGTTCGCCTTGCTAAATGGCGAAATCTCTATTGAGATTCTATTGTTATGGAAGATATTTAGATTTATTAGTAGTGGTATTACTTAATTTGAGTTTGGAATTTAAGGCCAACTATGGCGTTTTGACAGGTGTCAAAACTAATTAATGACATTTTTTATTTTAATGTGACATGTTACATACATGTTTACACACAAATAAACCTAAATTTTAGCGGTGTTGGTAGTAAATATTTAATATTAATGAATTTCATCGGTTTAATTTACTTCTACCTAGGGTAATTGAGTTAGATGTTCAGTTTTCCTCAGCCCTAGATAATATGAACCTTGAAAGTATCTCACTGACATCCGAATGCGGTCGGGCTGTAGACGTTGCCGCATCGAAATTGGCGCCAAAGTCAGTTTTCCCGCCGCGGGCGGTTCGCCTTGCAAAATGGCGGAGGTTCAAGTGACACGCTGTGATATTGCTGTAGAGGATAAGACTTATTTAAATTCATTACAAGACGCGTTATTCCACATGATGTGAGTTTCAAATTGTGATGACAAACAACTTGAGGTTTTTATTTTAAAATATTTAATAGCTTTTGCTTAGGATAAAATCTGCGTATACAAGTTATTTGACTCCCTCCGTAAGTAATCGGGGGAAAAGTAATGAATGTCTTTCTTCAGGTAACAGAGACCTCGCTTGCTGAATATTATTACAATCGGTGCAGTCGTTGAGGCGTGATTACGTAACTAATATTTTCACAATTTTTTACATTTAATAATATTAAAAGGGTAAACATTGGAAAGCCGGAAGTCGCACTTACTGGTAATCACTTCCTTGCCCGACAGGGGCCGCTATATAGTCCGTGCTTTTTAATGTCGTGTTTCGTTTTGAACTGTCGAGCCAGTCGTAAACCCAAAATTCTTAGGATCACAAATCTTATGAAGGATTGCTTCTAAAACCTTTTCCTTTATTCGTACCTGTAGATCAAAAACATAGATCCCGAATGACATTTTTTTGTGATATTCGAAGGCAAACAAGCAGACGGATTTCCTGATAGTAAGAAATACACACCGCCTAGAGACATCAAAAGTGGTAATGGTGCGTTGTCAACCTGAGGCCGGGATGTTAGGCCTCGAGCAAAAGTAAGTTTACCGGCTACCTTACCCTCCGAACCGGAACACGTCATAACGTTATGGCGGCAGAAATAGGTAAAGCGGTGGTATCAATCCGGGTGAGTCGCTGATAAACTCTATTACCTAGTTTGATGTCACGATGTAAGTGACGTTAAGCCTATGCTCGCCTTTTACGAGCTGCCTGGCAGGAAGGCAGATGGTCTATTCTACGAAGGATCCCGGAACAACACGGGGAGAACAACATGTGTTCTAACTTCTAACCGCCTACTATTCCTTTTCCTAACTTTCGATGTACACGGCGAAACATTAAGAGAAACCAAATAAGATTTAATAACAAACTTCGTTACTTGCGGGCCATTGTGGTATTAGTAACTGCTCTGTCAGGTTCTAAATCCTACAAACATTCGTATTTGGAGTCCTCCGGGACTTCTCGGATTCAAATTTTTTCTAATAATTTCGATGTTTGAAGCATGGTTGGGCCACACATGAGGCGCTGGGCCTATCACAAGCCTACACTGTCGACTATCACAGGTTGAACGCGTACTAGTATTCTTTTATAATATATAGACCGCCTCGTTAACCGAGAGGTAAGCTTACACGTCTAATTTTATCGACTAACTACAAGGTTCGGGTTTGATTTCTGACGGGGATAGGCACTAGTGCGAAAAACATTTAGATGTCTGTGTTTCTGCATATGGATGTTTATTAAATTTATTCTGGTAATTATTTACTATTGTCACATACGTATAATTTGCTTACACAAACATATTATTTGCTTGTTTTAGGGCTAGATTCAATTTGTGTGATTCGGTCAGGCATATTTACATTTATATAATTCGAAGACGGTTATATATTCTTTGTACCAGAATATTTTTATTCAACTTCAGATCGTTAGCTTCTTGATTAACGGCCAATATTAATAATCAATCCTAATCCAAAACTTGCTGTCCAAGATTGATATTTTGATCCATTTTTATGTTATCGCTTGCCAATAACATATCTGTGGACATGATAAATATGGCAATTAGGTATGAGATAGGCCGGTGGATACGCAGCTATCTAGATTGCTGGAAATCCATTAGATTGAGATACATTATTAAGATTGGCCGTAAGAGATGACAAAGAAAGAAAGAGATAGATATGACGACCTATACAAATTTTATCTAACATAATGGGTCCAATACCTCCCATCCATATAACACCATTGAGGAGCCCGGCAATCTTGTACTAGACTACCCTCTGTTCTTTATCCGCTTAAAAGTTCATCTATCCCTAATATCTACCTATATTTTGTAAATTTAGATAATCTTGTTTCTGTAGTCTTTGTTTCTACTGCTCTTTATTATCTATTAGCTACTTTACGTAACTACTATCCGTTCTACGTCTAGGTGATATAAAAACATATTTGGAATGAGTGATTTTAATACAACACAAGTTGAAGAACGGATTTAACATTTTTTACTACAAAATTAGCACATTACATTTTTGAAGTTACACTTCTTTTGGCGCGTTAGGAAAAAATGATGAGGGTAAATTTTTACGATGCGCGCACACACCGTTACGAAAAACCGACATGATGAAGTTAGCTATAGATAACATTTTAGTTTTTATTAAATACTAGCTGCGCCCCGCGGTTTCACCCGCGTAAGTCCCAATCCCGAGGGAACTTCGGGATAAAAAGTAGCCTATATGTTATTCTGGGTCTTCAGCTACCTACATACCAAATTTCATCTTAATCGGCTTTGTAGTTTTTGCGTGAAAGAGTAACAAACATCCATACATACAAACTTTCACATTTATAATTTTAATAGGATTAAATAAACTTTATTTAACTAACTTTACAATAAAACTTTTAATGTATTAAATACCTTTTTTCTATGGTTAGTGTCATTTTGTCTACATATGTAAAATAAGGCAAAAGATAAAAAATTTAAAAAGATTTTTATCTTATTACGCCGAAGAAGTATAACTTCTAACGCGTGTACATAAGTACACACACAATATTTTTTTACAGACAAATGAAACCTTTATTTTGTAATGTGAAAATGTTGGAATAGGGAAATCAAATCAGCTTCTACACATTTAAAGCATTTAAATATTTTCAATTTATTAAATTGAGTTATAAAAAAATGTTGTTTCTAATAATTAAAGAGCAGTTAAACTGCAATAAACCGACTGCCATTTCTATAACTAGGTCATCTATGTAAACAAAAATTAAGTATTTCTCTCGGATTCCTTCTCTTCATTAGATCCAGACATAATAGTAATAGGACTACCTCGGAGATGCGCTCTTTAAATAAAAAAAAAAACATTAAAATGGATTCAAAAATGACGAAGATATTATCAACTTGAAAAAAATTAAGAGTCAAACATAAAAGGGAGGCCCTTTCCCTTCAAATAATTTTGTATAAGGATTACCTATCAAAACTATTGCTTAGAGTTTTAATGCAACTGATAGCATTTTGTACGATTTTGTTCAGTTGATCTACACAAGTGAAGCATTAATAAAGAAATCAGTGTTTGTGTATTTTTATTATGTCGCCATATTCCCCTTTTTCGTAGTCGGTTAAAAACACGGCCGATTTTGCTTTAAAATGACACGAAGAAGTCATATCAGAATAGCATATGCGAAATATACATGACCATTAGCTGCTCTTCTGTAAAATATCAAGGCGATGACTATTGTGGTGCTTGGCTAGGTAAGTTGTAGGTACCTACTACCGCGTATTCAGGGCTATTTTGACGTTTATCCCATAAAACGCTACATATTTATAGTCCTACTAGCTGCCCGTTCCGGCTTCGCTCGGATGGTATTTTTTTTACCATAAATTCAGATATAAGCTATTCTATCTCTTAAGTTGGATCGAACTGCACATGGTGTGCGAATTTTATTATAATCGGTTACGTGGTTTAGGACTCCATTGAGGACAAACATTGTGACACGAGATTTCTATATATTAAGATGTAGTTTTGACTTAGTCTAATACCATTTTATAAAATGCATCAAGTGAACCTCATCTATCCTGGCGTTATGGCTACGAGGTGCAACAAAACAGTTCCTAGTGCTAATTTTGACGAGGTAAAAAAGGTATGCTCCGGTGGTTCTTTGAGTATGACTATACGGAAAGAATGACAGATGAAATATTGACAGAACAGATATATGCAAATGTAAAAGTATGGAGGTACCCAGGGTGACCCAGGTTAACATTCCAAGACCAGATCGATCGGATTTTTGCCAGAATGTCAAGAGCCTCCGAAACTGACGTGTTTGTATGAAAGGGTTATGAATGTGATAGAAGCTAGACAAGTTTGCAAGGATCGGGGTATTTGGCATTCGATACTCTCTTCTTACCAAGTTAGGGACTTAACGTAAAGATAAGTAAGTAATTTTGACGTTTATCTGTCCCATAGTACCTACTTATTTTAGGCTTATGTAATTTTGACCTAGACTAACACTTGTACCATTTTATGAAAACTATGTAAAGCGTACCTCGTATAATGTGTCCAAGATTGTCCCATCCATATAATGTTAACGTGAAGTGACCGCTGAGGCGCCGGGCGACCTTGTACTACCCGCGTATCTAAGCCTAGTTTGACGTTCGTCTACCCGTAATACCTATATCTTGTAGGCTTATGTAATCTTGATGGCTCTTAGTTTATGTATATTACTGCACATACATATCAAGTAGCACACAACTGCCAAAGCTCCGAATTTATAACCCGTAGATAGTGTGAGAATGTCTATGTGTTTGCATTAGATCGAAACGAAAATTTTGTTGTAATAGTAGTAAGTGGATGAATTTTCTTGATGAAAGAAGAAGAAAAACAACAACCTGGTAAGAGAGATCTCTTACCAGGTTGTTGTTCAGATCCTAATATTAAGATATTTATTTACTTTATGATATCCTGATGGTAAGAAATTCACACTGCCTAAAAACACTAAAGGTGGTAACGGTGCGGTGCAACTTGAGGCCGGAATGTTAGGCCTTGAGCAAAAGTAAGTGTACTGGCTACCTTACCCTCAGAACTGGGACACGTCAATGGTAAGTACTGACGTTATGGCAACAGGAATAGGTAAGGCAGTGATACCAATCCGGGAGTCTTTGCGAAACTCTACCATCTAATCAGATGTCACGGTGTTAGTGACATTAAACTTTGCTCATCTTTTACGAGCTGCCTGACAGGAAGGCAGATGATCTATTCTGCAAAGAAGCCCAGACTAACAGAAGAGTAACTAGAATTATATTGATATTTAAGTGTAAGGGTTCTAATTTGGGAACGATATTGCAAACTCTACCAGCTACACTGTTTGCGCTTCCTAAGGCTTACATATTGTAAATTATAATAGCATGATTAATGGAATATGGGCTCTTGCGTATATTAATTTACCGCTTATGTAACTTGTCTCCAAAACGGACTACAATAATGGCGAGTACTAACGTTATAGCGACAGGAATGAGAATGATGCCAAACCACTTATGATATTTATGAATCTAACTAATCTGCTAAGCAGTAGTCAAATGCTACGGAAAACCAAATTACTAGATTATTTTACCAGCAAGTGATGGGGTCGTTATATCCCTGCAATAGAAAACATTTTATCATCTTGTTAATGGTAAAATTATCTCTTCTATATAATTAGTATCATTTATAAAACAAGACCTTTCAATAGTCATATTAATAGAAGGATAATGCATTCGTCAAGTGTTATTGAAATACTGCCAATTTGAACTGTGAAAAGGACACTAGCTAAGCACGAACAAATAAAAGTTGACTTCAAACACTACATATACTTAAAGTTTTAAAAAAGCGGCTTTCCTTAAAAAATAGGGTACAAATTCCAAAATAACGATGATTTCTTTGCTCAAACAAGTGCATCTTAAAAACAAAACATTTTTTCAGTTTTTGGCATGGCCGTGTACTATAAATTTTCATTAAGTCCATATGTGTGCGGGTAAATGTTCGACTCCTTTATTCTTTCTACCTATGTTATTCGATTTCTTCGTCATTTCTGAACCGATTTTAAAGAGTGCACGTCCGAGGTACTAAAATGGAATCATTGCCGCCAAATTTTGATCTGATGATATATAAAATGTAACAAATATATAATTAATAATGTTTTTTATGCACTTACGGCCAATGTTAATAATATTTCTCTAAAGATGGATTCCAAGCAATTTAGATAGCTGCGTATCCGCCGGCCTATCCTACACCTACTTGCCATATTTATCCTGTGCACGGATATGTTATTAGCAAGCGATTACATAAAAATGGATCAAAATATCAATCTTTGACAGCAAGTTTTGGATAAGGATTGATTATTAATATTGGCCGTTAGATGATACATATTGAAACCGAAGTCAGTATTTTAAAGTTTTAGTATGCTTACATGATTACTATCGTATCACGTTTAGAGGTACAGTATTTGTCTTGCCTTGTTGAACGAATATCGGCAAGACCTGAATCATGTCAATTCGTCAGATAAATTAAAGATATAAGATGATTAAGGATTTCACACACAAACATAGGAAAAACTTAATATTTCCTTACAAACTGCCAAAACTGGCTGACAAAGGCCTTCTAGTCTAGTAGTAGACTAACCGCTCCGAAGTAATGGTGATATTTTTCTCAAGTTTGAGAGTTGAATATTTAACGATAATATTTCGTGTTTATTCGATGAATGGTTTTGAAAAAAAATTTCGTCAATAAGACAATATCATTAATAGAATTAAAAGAATGCATATTTTTTTGTATACCAAATTTGGCAAAATGTGTGCTTACATGGCTAACCCGGTGAAGTAAAAACCTCGCGATTAGCAACAAATTAGCCATTAAAAAAAGGCTTACGTATAAATAAATTAAATTGGAAACATATCGCTTATATTAACATTAAGGAATAACCAACACTTTCGCTAAATAACATATAAATCACAGGCCAGCCCAACACTATCTCAGTTGAAAATGTAATAGTAATATTATGTTGAACATACAGGAAAATTCAAGCAAAACTCCTTTATTTTATGAAAAAAGTGAAACTCATTCATTTTCCACTTTTTTTTTTATAAAAATGACATAATCATCACGTCTGTTCTAATATTCGACCTACTGACCTTAGTGGGTTTTGTGCTTTTTGATACTTGGCTCATATTCATTCAGTGTCCCATCTGTCGACTGTCACCCGCTGAATAGACTTCATACTCGTTCATTTACATTCAGATGACGGCTTCGGGGTGACACAGTATATAAAGTGTGAGCTTCATATTGCTAAAAAGTCTTTTAAAATTAATTTTTATTAGGTTAAGATACAAAAATAGTTTAAAATACGATTTTTAGTATCAAAATAGCTACTAGCAATTTTTGTTACCTATAACTTTTATTTTCGTATATTTTCTTTATATTTTTTTCAACCCAAAGGCCACTTGCACGTAACAGGGTTAAATTTAATAAAGAGTTAAGAGTTAGAGATTTAATAAAGAGTTTCCCCCGTGTTGGTCCGGGTAAACTTACTTTTGCTCGAGGCCTAACATCCCGGCTTGTGGTTGGCAACGCACCATTACCACCTTTGGTGTCTCTAGGCGGCGGGAATTTCTTACCATCAGGAAATCCGTCTGCTTGTTTGCCTTCCAATGTCATAAAAAAAAAAGTTAAGCTGTCAAATATGAAGAAAAAACCCAGTTAGGAGCTAACTCAGAGTTAAATATTTAACCAAGGTTGCAACTGGACCTATT
The DNA here is from genome assembly GCA_002245505.1 of Calephelis nemesis. Taxonomy (NCBI): domain Eukaryota; kingdom Metazoa; phylum Arthropoda; class Insecta; order Lepidoptera; family Riodinidae; genus Calephelis; species Calephelis nemesis. Next base: position 443,547 of record NJDD01001300.1, on the reverse strand, counting down.
ATGTTTTACTAAACACTGTAAAATTTAATTTTTAGCCAATAACATGCTGTCACAACATCCACTTGTAGCATATTATTGGTTGGATGTCAAATTTTAGACATTGTATAGTAATTTGTCCAGGTTTCGAAACGCGTGACACACACAAAGGTATTAGGATATCAAAATGCAAGAGGAGTTATTTGAATAAACTGTCATCTGATAACATTTAAATAGCCTCCTGCAAACACGATAAACAAAGCTCAGTAGCAAATTGAGTTGTAAGGCTTCACATCAATCTAGCCTCCATTATTCAACCCGTGCGCCCGCGCCGTGCTTGCATTCTTAGCATTTCTATTTTACATACACTTCTTTTGTATCCGTTGGAATATCCTTAGAATTGTTCATTATTAAAAAATATATACCAATACTACTAATGTTTGTTTTAAGTAGTAATGTATTTTTTTGGTTTTGGTAAAGTATCTGAAGGTGAGGAAAGCCACAGACTAATATGTAATAATAATTAATGTAATAAAATCGTTAAAAATGTCATTATCACTGGATAATTCCAAAAAATTCAATATAATTTTGTCTATTAAAGAAACATTTATAATTATCTGGCTAAGTAAAATCTGCTTTACGGTTACTACTAATGAATGTGAATCTGCCCAGTTAATAATTTGAATGTAGAAAATTTAAGAAAACAAGATGTTAAAAATACCATATGGACAGCACCACTAAATAGAATTTATAATTGGTATACTTTTTGATCTTTAAATTTATAGACATGCATTTCGAATAATTAAATTTAAAAATAAAGGTAATGTGGCATGATAAGGTAGTTAAAGCTGATATTAAGATATAAAACTAACAAAATTTGTACACCAGTTAAACATGGTAAAATAGGTAGAACATAAAATAACTCAACATCTATATGTACCCTATTTTTTGGACAAATAAAGATTTTTTATTATTATTATCATTTATTCTCAATGCCTCTTATTTTCTACGTTTATACATTTAATACAAAAAAAAATATATTAAAAATATAAACATAAAAAACAGGTTACCAAAAACGGTGGTCTTACAACTAAACCGTCAGTGGTCAGGGTGACAGAGTGAGGAACCTCCGCACAATACGTGCCGTCCCCAAAATTGCTGCCTTCTGAATTCGGCCCTTAACCCAGGGTTGTAGAGAGAGTCTCTTAAGATGTTGGTCGAGACTCTTCGGTATTAGACCGTTTACTGACACGACTATCGGGACAATTATTGTTGAGTCAACATCCCACATGTCAGTAACCTCGTGTGCTAAGTCTATGTATTTTGTCAATTTTATTATTATTATTATTATAAAAAATAGGAGAGCTGTTACAGGGTTAATTTTTTTGAACTTAAAATTGATTTTAAAGTTTCTAAATAGGCTTGTTGTTATTGTCAGGTGAAATGTAAATATCTAGAATTGAAGTAAAACCGTGGGCGTTGATTGTCGCGAGGACGAAGACCAGTATACTGTAAAAGCCAGACACATAGTCATTATATACTTTGGTCTAGAAGTATGTACCTGCTAACGGCCAATATTAATAATCAATCCTAATCCAAAACTCGCTGTCCAAGATTGATATTTTGATCCATTGTTATGTTATCGCTTGCCAATAACATGTCTGTTGACTGGATAAATATGGCAATTAGGCATAGGATAGGCAGGCGGATACGCAGCTATCTAGATTGCTTGAAATCCATTAGATTGAGATACATTATTAACATTGGCCGTAAGTAGGTCATCAGTACACACACAGTCACATTATTTTGACCATATAAGTAAGGAAGTAAAAACAATATAACATGTCACGTGACGTGTCACCAAACTTATTAATCATTCACACATCAAAATCACCAAGAGGACATGACATTAAGAAATCAGTAATTCTACTTCCCAATTTATAACTGTCACTTTTGGTGCCCTGGTCGACACGTAAAAATATTGTTTTTACTTATCCCGGCGTCGCAGCGTGGGGGTAAGGGGTCGTGAGGGGTTAGGGGACGTAATTACTTGAAGGCAGACGTCGGCCCACGGGGATATGGGGCTTTGCCGCAAGCTTGGTTGGTTTTTGTAGGTGACGCCGGAGTTATTCTTAATCCTACGTACCATTAGGGATGGTTCGACAATCACTAATTCGTACCTTTTCCCCCAGACTACGTTATTATATTAATTATTGCTATAATCTTTGACTATGTAATTGATGTCATGACTCTGTTATCCTATTAATATTATAAATGCGAAAGTTTGTATGTATGGATGTATGGATGTTTGTTACTCTTTCACGCAAAAACTACAAAGCCGATTACGATGAAATTTGGTATGTAGGTAGCTGAAGACCCAGAATAACATATAGGCTACTTTTTATCCCGGAGTTCCCGCGGGATTGGGACTTACGCGGGTGAAACCGCGGGGCGCAGCTAGTTTACTAATAGTTGTAATACTTTGAACTATTTCTTTACCTTAAACGCAACTGGAGTTGTTTTGACTTGTCCAAATACCCCTCGCTAGTTTAGCGTACACGCTTAACGTGACCGACTCTTTGAGGTACGAGTTCGAATCCTGTTAAAAGAGTGATTTATGTGGAGAAAGATGATCAGGTCTGCAAGGATAGTGATACTTGACTTGGCGTGAAGATATGTATGTTAGCATAGCTAGCTAGCATCTTCACGCCCATATCCCGAAAGGGATAGATAGAGGCACAACCAGGGCCCCCACGACTAGCCGAAGACACCAAATCCCACGATGTAATAGGTGGCAAGCCTTTCGCCAACCGGGCACATTTCTAATTCCGAACAACCTTTTTTTATTAGAACATTGGAAAAACCCAATTTTCTTTTTGTTGCACGACCCGGGATTCGAACCCGGGACCCATGTAGTCAAGTTTAACAACTGAACCGCTAGACCCCATTTTCAGTAAACATTATATTGATTCTAGCTATAATTTTTAACGTTGTAGGTGTTGTTACTCGTTAAGATAGGTTTGTCGAATGTCTTGATTGTCTTGATTAGAGGCACTTTTAAATTAATGTCAACACTAAAAAACCTAATTATTACTTTCCATTTTATTAAGTAATAAAATAAATAACTTACAGTGTAACATAACAATAAAATATATAACTTTCAATTGTTCATGTAACTTGATATAAACATAAGGTATATTACTTAACGCGTTTTGATTTCTACTTAGCCTTTTTAAAGTAAATTTTATCGACATAAGTTTTAAAAAACTAAAAAGTGAAAGCACATCAGATAAAATGTTACTGTGGATCAATAACAATTAATGAATTATATCAAAGGCGTAATAAATTTAAGAATAGACACGATTCAATATAATATAACTAGCGGAGACCCCACGAGTCGCCAGCGATAATGTAACATAAAAGCTATTCTATCTTTAAAGTTGGCTTATACTGCACACCGTGTACAAATATCATTAAAATCGGTTAAGTAGTTTAGGAGTACATCGCGAAAAAACATTGTGACGCGTAATTTATATATATTTGAAAACAAAACAAAATTAAATAAATAAATAAACTTTACCTCTTAATTTTAATAGGCATATAGACTTGTTATAAGAAGTACGCACAAAAATAAGTAAAATGCTAAAGCATGCAGTTGAAAATCAATCCGAATGCGAAGTTCGCACATTGGATGGACTTTGACCGTAACAACTGCGAGGTTAACTATTGAAGCAGCACGTATACTGAATACTCTACATACTGTTACACTACTTTCAACCGCAGCTTCATCTGCGTATCAAATATAAAATCTTTATAAAATTATCCTATCTTATTTAAATGTAAAAACTATATTATTGTGAGGTTACATTTAGATTCGTTCAAACAATCTCATATGTACTCGTATATTACTTTTGTGTAATTCGAACGCAGCGCACGCCAGGTAGTTCTCGGAATGAAGTTTTCCGACTTACTTGTTTATTTTTAACATTGAGTAAACTATACCAAATATTTATAAATTATATTCTAAATGTATAATTCTGATAGGCGATAGATGCTATACTATACTACTATATATAGTGGCGGTTGCCCGCGGCGTTGCTCGCGTGGTTGATGGTTCCGCAGAAAATTTTTTTGGGATAAAAACTATCGTATGTGTTAATCCAAGTTATCCTCTATGTGTGTGCCAAATTTCATGAAAATCGGTTTAGAGTTTTTGCGTGAAGGAGTAACAAACAAACAAATATACAAACTTTCGCTTTTATAATATTTGTAGGGTAGGATAGGATGTTACTGTGAACTTAAACCGTTCCGTTCGAGTAAAATATTAAAACGTTGGCATTTATAATATAGTGGGATTGAGTTTGAATCTTGGCGATTCTTTAAAAGAAAATGTTTATTATTGGAAGGCAAACAAGCAAACGCATCTTCTAATAAGTAAAAATAAATGCGCTTATACCTAAGATATTTTAATGGAACGGTGCCAATGTCAGGCCAGGATGTGAATACTCTACATATTACATTGATTTTGAAACTTGGTGATTCTATTTATTTTATACAGTAGGTAACTTTTATGGAAAACAAATACTTATCCTGATGTTAAAAATATAAGACACAGTAAAATATAAGATCATAATAGTCCGTTGCCAACGTTAAGAATGTGATTTCTAGGCGGTAGAGTCATACAGAACGAGTCCAGACTGCTGTTTCACCTATTGCCACCATAACTTCTTACTAACTATTGATGTTTAAGTTTCCTGATTTGCCCTTAACACTGCAATTTACCTATGCAAAGGGCTCCTTGCCTTTATGATGTCAATATCTATTTAACATTTTGGCTTTATATTTCGTTGATGCATGTTTTATCTGCTGGTTTCAAAACTTCAAAATTTATTAAATTCTGTCGTATGCGCTTGCAGTTTGGGTAGGTTCAATTTTAGAAATAGATAACTAAAATTTTGATTTTAACAAAACGTTCTTTGTAAAGTGAGTTTTCTTTATTTGTCACGTAAAAAAATATTCTATTAAAGACGGAAAGGAACATAAAATTACCTGAATGGAAATTATTTTAAATGGAAAGGCACTGAAAAGCATAAAAGAAAAACTCATAGCCGTCATAGGGAATAGAAATGTGTTTATAATCAGCCACTTGTTGCAAACGAGACATCTACTTGAAAAAGCATCATTGATAGACAGGTAGAAAGAAAAGAAGGGAAGAAGGTGACCTAATAAGAATTATATAAGTCAGATGAGGGGAAAAGTAGGTTTCGTGTCATATCAAGATTTGAAAGAGAAAGCGGAGATAAGAAAGGAATTCGAAATTCTCTCAAATATAATAAAAGTGTTCTTAGTGAATAATAATAGGAATAATAAATATCCCTGGACAACTTACACAAATTGAATTTAACCGCTAAGTAAGCAAATTATATGCTTGTATTATGGATGTTAGTCAACGATTGTAATACATAGAAATACTTAAATAGATACCAGAATAAATTTAATAGACACCCAGACTCGAAAAAGCAGACATCTAAATGTTCATTACACAAATGCCTGCTCCTTCTGGAATCGAACCTGAGCCGAAAGGTTGGTGTAGTTAGGCGTGAACTCTAAACACTCGACCAAGGAGGCGGTGACATTTGGAACATAAATTGTAAATCACATTTTCAATGTTAATAAACCTGTCCAAGCGGACACTCAAAATAACATTTAATGTCTTACATGTAAAGATTTTACTACAATTAAGTAAAGCAGCTTATACTCAATATTAAAACATCGGCCTTACCACAAAAAATAGACTAGTGTTTAATTAAACACTGCATAAAATTGACATCCAATAATTAAATACATCTATGTTCGTCACACAAATACATGTTCCTGCCGGTAATCAGATGCAAGCCTCGTGACCGATTAGTGGAGTTAAGGATACTGCATATTGTAGACGGGGAAAAGTGTGTTCGGGCTATCGCATTCCAAAGCACACTCCAGGCCGGACTGCATCGCATTAGCGGATTTTTGTTACTCTTTGTCAAAGAATAGTTTGAAAAAGAAGAACGGCAACCATGAAACTGTACTACTATATTACTGCTGGAGGTTACACTCTTAACAAAGATTTGATGTTATTTTTCTTTTTTTATGATACTGGAAGGCAAACAAACAGACGGGTTTCCTGATGGTATGAATTCCACGCCGCGTAGAAACACCAAAAGGGATAACGTTGCGTTGCCAACCTGATTCCGTTAAGCCTTGAGCAAAAGTAAGTTTACTACCTAATCCCTCGAACTGGAATACGTCAATAGCAAGGGCTGACGTTATGGCGGCAAGAATAGATAAGGCGATGGTACCAATCCGAGCGAGTCGCTGCGAAACTCTACCACGTAGTCAGATGTCACGATTTCCAAATATTGCTAACTGTAGGGTTACTCTTGAATCTCGATTAATGCAATATCGGAAATTGGAATCGGATCTGTCACTTTAGGCACTTTTGAACACAATACTAGCGAATTATTAGAGTTTAATTAATAATAAACAATAGATGATTGTAACTAAATGTTAATCGTTCGTTGTTACTGTGTTCCATAGTACTTAAAATAGCAAATCCGACTCAAATTTCCAATTTGCATGAATATTCAAAAGTAACCCTACTGATTCTAATGTACTGGCCTCCCTTTTGTTTTGAATTTGTTAATTGACATCACAGGACTTTCACATCAGACAGACATCAGTAAGACAGGTACATTATATACATTACAAGATACATTAGAATTATTTGGAAATGACAGTAGGTCTTTGTAAAGAGTGTAACCTCCAGAAATATTATATGAAAGCTATATATACAAAATAAGAAAAAATATTATAGTTCATTTTGAATTTGTTAATTGACATCACAGGACTCTCAGTAAGACAGGTAAAATACATTAGAATTATTTGGAAATGACAGTAGGTCTTTGTTAAGAGTGTAACTTCAGAAATATTATAGCTTCATGGTGGCCATACTACTTTAAATCGTCTAGTATCAAAAGTGGCACCTCTGGTACCAAACTTTAGCATTAAAATGGCATTAGCTCCTTTATTCACACTATTAATATCGTTTATGCTCTTCTTTTTAGCCGCTTAGCTTAGAAATAGATTTGACGTAGAAAAAGGACTAATGCTACTTTTTATCCCATTATTTCAACTAACTTCCATAGGAGGACCAGTTAGTTTCTAATAAATAGATATGATGGGATATATTTGGTATTTAAACACTGAAAACTTTAATTAGTACATACATTATGTCATCATCAATAAGCATTGTACGGAGTTTACCAAACTGTAGCAAGGTAACATGTGTTGCCATTAAAAACAATTGATTAACTAATTTCGCTTACTTCAAACTTACCTTAACTAAGTTTACTACGACATTATTATTAAGACGTTAATAGGATTAAAATAGATTTATAACTGCCTACTTCATGTTGCTCTTGTCGACGATAGAGCAGAATGTTGGCCTTCACTGGATTCAAATTTCATTGTGTAATACTAAACCTAATGTTAATCCATATAAGAACTATGTCGCCTTACTGGGTTGAATCGCAAGCCAAACATTGTCAATGCGCCACAGGCGACATCTAGACGCATTTTAAAGCTCTTTAAAACCTTAGTGAGTATTGCCGCGTACCGCCTCAGTGGAAGTTTATCACACTTCAAAGAGCAGGGTAGACGTAACCGCGTCTCCCCTAGATACCCGGCAACTAGGAACCTTTGAGAATTTCGCGTTGCTTCTATACGAAGCCCCGCTTCGGTTTTTCGAGGTTGCTCCCCCTGTTTAAAGGAGTGTGCATAAGCTCCTTTAATTTTTGCTGACCTAACAAACAAGCGATCTAGTCTTACGCATTACGTTACGTGCGTATACGAATCGTTATTTTACTTGTTAAAAACTTTGATCTAAATATCTAAATAGTACTAACATACCTTTACGCCACATCCCTTTCGAGTTACGGGGCAGGAAGAGAGTATCGAGTGCCAAACGTACCTGTAGATTATTGCACACT
>NJDD01001300.1:421201-435536 GCA_002245505.1 Calephelis nemesis | reverse complement strand
TTGCCTGCCTCTACATTTATTACTCTGTTCATAAAAATAAGCTGATTTTGGAAACTCTTAACACTCCCTCGAATAAAACCTAAATGATTGGATTATGGACTGTCGCCGGGTACATATCACGGCCAAATCGCTCGGGTGCTATCCAAAAGTAATATTCTTGATACTATTTCCGATTTCTGAAAAGAGCGTCTTATGCCCGGTTCCTATATTCAAAAAACGAGTCGTTTTGATTACGGATGATAGTATTTTGTATGCTTAGTAAGATAACTAACAACGGTTGCTCGTTTCCGAATATTGATTCTAAACATTTTTTGAAAATATTGGTAACGCTCCGTTACTTTTGAACAAACTACGAATGGTTTAGCTGACGGATTACGATTCGTTGATTATAGGAACCGTTCATTAGTATGACAAAAGTGATGAAGTTGAAGCAGGTCTGCAAGGATCGTGCAACTTGGTATTTTATATTATCTGACTACCCTGCAAGATGTATGTATATAGTACGTATGTTATCTACATATTTTTTTTATTTATCTCTTCGTTTAAATTAGTTGCCATTTACTCACTACAGTAGTATTTGTGGCGGCAAATTGTTAAATGTTTGCCTTTAATTAAAGTGGCGGAGAGTCCAAGTATTATTATTTTTTGACAATTCATAATAACATCTCGCCAGTGGGTTTTGTTAAATTTTGACAGATTTAAAGAGAATATAGAATTAATAAGTACATAGTCTTTCTGTCAATGATCATTTTAATCTATGTGATGCTTCTAAAGAGATGGTAGGTAGATCTTCAGCAGACGATCGATGACACGTGGCTCCTAGGATAAACTGGAGACATTAGTTTAAACGAGCAGTAGTTAATAATCCCATTTCAAAAGATGTTAATAACATTGACGTATAAAAATCGAATTTTTAAAAATGTACTACTCATTACAGTATCGCCTCTGTGGTCTAGCGGTTCAGTTGTTGGACTTGATTGCATGAGGTCTCGGGTTCGAATCCCGGGTCAGACAACAAAAAGCAAATTGGGTTTTTCCAATTTTCTAACAAAGAAAAGTGTTACTCGGCACAGGATATGTGCCCAGTTGGCGATAGGCTTGCCACCTACCACATTGTGGGACTTAGTGTCTTCGGCTAGTCGTGGGTGCCATGGTTGTGCCTCTGCCTACCTCTTCGGGGATATGGGCGAAGATACTACTACTCATTATTTCACTATCAATTTTATTAGTAAATGTTTTTCAAGTTTTTACTTTTACTTCAATATGAACTAGCCATCGGATCAAGAAATATAATTTTTTCAACGGAATAAAGCAGCAAATAAGCAGGTGTCACTCCTGATGGGGAGAGACAGCCGTTGAGTCGTGGCCTATTGACACCATAGATGCTATAGGTCCGTCGCTGTCCTGTGGTCGAGATGTTCAGCTAGTGCAAGTATACCGGCTTGATAATGTTGGAGTAACCTCCAGACTGGGACACTAAGCACTGAGATAAATAAGGACTCACGTTCACGCACACATATATACACACCTACACCCTGACATACACCCAAGGTACAGAGTAATGTTAAATACTAATGAATACGTTCCTTAAGCATCGGTAATACCGCGTTCATGGCGGCTTGATTCCTACCGTCAGCTCCGCGGTGGCGCCCCCGAGCATTTCAATTATTTATTAATTTACAGTCTTGAGAACGTCAGCGTGTGCTTGATACAGTAAACAGTTATAGTGTAATTAACAGTGCCAAAATTCTTTACATACATTCACTTTCATTTACATAATGTTCATTTATGTTGCTCTGGTTGTTGGAGCTCGAATATAGGCCACCTGGTTTCCTATTAAGGAGATCGTAAAAGATGAGCGCCGATTTTACTTATTCGTGATCCTGACTATGTTGTAGAATTTTATAATTGATCAGCTAATAAATAAAATTACCTTATAGGTCAGGTAAGGGACAGGAATAACTTCCTGCTGCGTAAAAGTAAGGCTTTTCGAGTTTGAAGAGTAGGGTGACCAATGAATTTTCGCAAGAAGTTAATCCTCGCCTAAACCTAATATCGTATGAGTATATTCATTCATTTCGTACCATTAATAATTAACATTATGATCAACTTGATATTAACACTAAAACTAAAAGTGGTGTTACTTACACTACTTATAACTCAAGAATTGCTGAACCGATTAGGCTGAAAATATGTGGGGAGGTAGCTTAGAACCGGGAGAAGAACATAGGATACTTTTTATCCTGTTCGATTGTGAGGAAACTGGGAAAACAACATTTTAATTTACCCATACAAATTGAACGGGCGGAACGAAGTCCGCGCAGGTCGGCTAGTAAGTATATAAATAAAACAAAATAAAATACATTTAAAAATTATTGGTCACGTCAACTTTCGAACAAAAATTTAGCATTGAAACAGATACATCCGGTAAAAAGTTTTGATGCTAAAGACACAAACACACACTCGTGTCTTCAGTTTCAGTGTGTATTGTGTTCTCTTTTTTTCAGTCGTTGTTCAAAAACACTTGGGTTTTTAAACGTAATTTATTCCTAATATTTTTTTCTCTAGTATTAATACAGACACAACTATTTTACAATTTCAATTACTAGGTTTACAAGTTTAATTATAAGGTACACCCGAGGATAACGCTGAACGATGATGATGAGAAAATAAGTGAAAGGATATCTCAATTGTGAGATTTAAGAGATGCCGCTTATACAAACAAGTAGAGGTAACATATTCAACATAAATTATTGTAAAGTGTAAAATTTTTGACATTTAAATGTTTACTATTTAATATTCCAAGTAAAATTTGCTCGAAAACAATCGATTTAACAATGTAACAAGTTACAAAAAGTATGATCGTCGAGAAAATTCTGCTGACAGGCATCTTGAGCTGCGACTTACCTAGAACCTCTTGCTGAGTCGACAACCTACTAAACGGAGGTTTTTGCCAATCTCACCTTAATTCACACTTAGGTAAGTAATAACCATGCTTCTAACACTTTATAAAATTTAATATTCGTATATCTTTATAAATTTAAAATAGAAAATTATAATATGTTTTTGTCCTCGTAAAATCTAAGATAAAAAAATTAATCGCCTCTGCGGTCTAGCGTTTCGGTGTCGGACTAAAATTCATAAGCTCCCGGCTGCAATCCCCTGGTCGGGTACTTAACAAAAAAATCTGTTTTTTAGTTTTCTTGTAACGATATCGATGCCCGGGATTAGATATATGCCCGGTTGGCGATATACTTGCCACCTATCACGTTGTGGGAATTACTGTCTTAGGCTAGTCTTGGGTACCCTGGTTGTACCTCTGACCACCCTTTCGGGGATACGCGCATGAAGATACTTTTTCATAAAAATCTCATTAGTTTTTTTTTTGAGAAATGTTTAATGTGTATTTGATCCCATCAATTTTTCATGTAAAATATTGCCAGTCTGAGCCATATGGTCTCGTCTTGGCAACATTAAAAAGGTAATCAAATGACTTGTAAAGCCAAGCTTCTTACTCTAAAATAGCATATATATACGTCTATCTTTATTTATGAGACTAGCTTTAGAAACTGTACGTATAGCCAAAATATACGGAATCGCCTTTTCGTCATAAGGGCGTATGGTAAAAATGTATTCATTGTTGATTACTCTTCTGCTAAACAATAGTTCTTGTGTTAACGAAACTGCTCAGCCGCATATCCATCCAATGTTACGTATATACATACTAGCTGCGCCCCGCGGTTTCACCCGCGTAAGACCCAATCCCGCGGGAACTCCGGGATAAAAAGTAGCCTATATGTTATTCTGGGTCTTCAGCTACCTACATACCAAATTTCATCGTAATCGGCTTTGTAGTTTTTGCGTGAAAGAGTAACAAATATCCATACATCCATATATACAAACTTTCGCATTTATAATATTAATAATAGGATTTGGCACATTAATTTATTTTTATAGAATGATTAAATGTGAAATAATATTTTGACGTCGAAATGGATCATATTTACACGGTTATATTATTTGTAGGGATAATTAAAAGGTAGTAAAACTACAATAACTCACTCCAATTTCTCTTGAATATGTCGAGATTGCTAATTAAATTGTATTTTTTGTTTTCCGCTGACTAATTGCGATGTTCCTACTAATGTTATTCAGAACACGACGTATTTGTCAACATAATGTAGGTTATGTAAATCGATTTTAGTATTGTTATTGAAAAAATGCTACTTATCTGATCACTACCAAACTTATCCATACGCTAGTTTGAAGATTTCCTGAAAATTTCATCGAAATCAATATGTTTTAAAGTCTATACTCACTCAGGCACATTATGTTTTACATATTATATAGGTTTTGGTATCTTGCCGCCTTACCCCAAAAAATATTTAGGCGCGTGTTTAGTTAAACACTTTAAAATTGACTAGCAATCCATGACATGCTAAATGTGGATGATGTGTCAACATGTTATTGGTTGAGAATGTAATTTTAGACAATGTTTAATAAAACGCGTGTTCAACTAATGTTTAAACTTTGTTTTGTAAAAAGACGGTATATTTCTATATATTAGTGTCATTGACTAACACAACATACAAGCAAAATCATTCACTTCGTAGTTTGATCAATTCAAGTGATTTGTTCAAGATTATTTTCTCTATATTATACAAAAGATAATATTAATATAATTGAAGTAGTGAACATATCCAATGGTGTCCCTACCTCTAAGAAATCTCTCCCAACAAAACTTGCTAGACAACAGGTGATATAAACCTATTTACTTATGCGAAAACAGCATTAACTTAAAATAAGCTTTACGTTGCAAATTATTTAACAGAATAAACACCAATGCAAAACCTAAAACGATAGTAATTGCTGCGTATGGATTAGGAAGTACCCTCAACGTGTATGTAAGTAATTAGTGTATGATTTCATTGATCTCCGCAACACTAACAGTGCCGAGAATGCAGTTTACGACTAATCTATTTACCGTGCCAATTGCACTGACCTACTTGCTACTTGGGTATTTTGAACGTCTATACTCTATTTCATATGGCAATACTAAAAGTATTATTAAAAAGTCCAACTGTACATAAAGGTAACAAAATCATTACGGTTTTCAACTGACTTTTTAAATTACAAAAGGTTTTGTTGGGTCTGAGTGTTCCAAATGTTTTTTTTTTGTTAAATTTAAATTTTTACTAGACATGCCACTGATTTATTTTCCGTTTGATAGATTGATCTTGTTTGAATTTTATTAAAATCCGTTTGGCGCTTTTTGAGCTGTGTCTACTGTTTTTTTTAGTTTTTGGGATTGGCGTTAGCATCTGCCATCAAGTTGACATAGAAAGTCATTTCAGGGTCTTACTGAGGCTCATTTTGTAAGACTTGACAGAAACGAGGAAATACCCAACATACAATTTTTTTCATTATTACTATAACTGAATAAAATTGTGCAAAATTCCGCCATGATTGATATTGCAAGCAAGCGCAATTGCCGCAAATTTTTATCAATACGTACAAGAAATGAAAAAAAACTGTCACTATTATTTATCTCGATGGCACGAAAACCCTGAGTTGTAGTTATTAATGCGTCTCCGTTTATTTGCATTCGTTTGTTAACGTTTCACTCAATTTTATTAATTTCGAAACGAAGATGACTTAGGAACTTTTAAGAAGGCCGTTCTCATTAATTGAAGGTCGGCAACGCATCTCTGTTACTCCTAGAGTTGAGAATGACCGTGGGCGGCGGTTACCACTTTCCATCAGGTGACCCACTTTCTAATTTGTCCCCTCTTATATATAAAAAAATATAAAAAAAATGTGTGCGTGTACTAGCGTACACTCGTAATATTATCTATATGCAACTTTACAAAAATTGGTTAAATAAAGTTTATTACCAATCCCTACTCCGCTGGAGAAAGTATACTTCGAATCACGCGTGGTAGGAATAAGAACAAAGATGGCGCGTAACGAAAAATGTGACGCGTAACGAAAAAGTTACACAATTTTTTTTCCAACCCCGATAAAGAAGTTTCACTTCAATTAGACCAAAAAAACTACAACACAAATGTCAGACATTTATTTACATTGCGATGGATTTTTGAGGTTCGAAATCTCCTCCATTCAGAGATACGATTGTACTTGAGTTGGATGATATGCGAACTGGGTGAGGACTTTGTAAACTAAGCTTTAAGATGAACCCTTTGGTTTTCAAATAATAATGTAATGTTACAAAATCACTCAGGACGATGGCAATTTCAAGCCCGCCATTTTTCTTTTACGCCACACATCTTAAAATACTTGGAATACTTAGCCGAATCCAAGAATAATTTAATCACAATAGATATGAACTAACAAAGAATAAAAACCAACAGCTATAGCTGCGTATAATTACCCTTTCCAGTTTTACAATTTAAACTTTTCCAGATATAATTAAATGGACAAAAAATAATTGCTACCATTTTAGCATTTAGTAGGACAAGTATTATCAATCTATGAATGGGGATTCATAAATTACGTAAGGTACCTACATCATTGTTTTGTTCCGGTTTGGAAGGTATGGCAATAAGAAAACTTACACTATGAAGACAGCTTCAAGTTACCTTTATCGATGTAGGAAGGGTTTATTTTCTTTCCATCAGGAAATCCCTCAATTTATCTTTCTATGCTTTAAAAATCATAAAGCCGTAATCAGACCAAGACTTTACGCAAACCAATTAAACCACCGTTATAATCTACGTGCAAATAAAAGCACTTTTGTTAATGAATCGTTACATCCTGACTTTACCGAGTATTGGAAAAAAAGAGGAATTAAATCTATAAAAATGAACCTTATTCTCAAGCGTGTAAAGATCTAGTATTATATTTTTTGCAAGGTTCCTTCGGCTGATCGTACAAACAAGCCTATAATAAGTACCTATAACCTGTTTTGCAATTTCTAGTAGAGCTGGTGCGATTATTTTTGCCTACTTATAATCGTCATTCCGCGCCGATGACAGCCCGCGTCCGGCCCGGTAAATCAATGCTGCTATGTACACAAGTCATCGCTTATGTACCTATGTATTCCTGGTATATAAGTAGCGTGTGTATGTGTATGTAGATAATCTCGTCATAGCTCGCACCCGTTATGGTATTACTGTATGTGGGCGTGTGGGGTGGTTAGGGCCTAGGGGTGATGGGGGCTTACCCCGCGTGTACCGCAGGGGGGCGCTGTCCGCTTTAAAAATACTGGGGCGAACGAAACTACCAAGCCAGCAGAATGGTAAAGGAAGCCGTTTATTTTGAAAAACCTCGAAGACTACGCTACGCTTTGAGATAGGGCAAAAAGTTCTTGTCGAAAAAGTTTCTAGCTCTAGGGATGTGCAAACGAAAATACTTTCTTCGGATTCAGAGACTAGAGTAGGAAAAATATATAGTATGTTCTGACTTTATCTTACCATATTTTTAAAAGTATAAGATTTAATTAGGATGGGGATCAAAATACGTAATAGTGTCGAAATAACGCAAATATTGGCAATATTAAGTATTTTCTTTAGATTGTTGTTCATTATGTACTAATTTTTTATATGCGATTAGATAGTAAAAAATCAATTATAATCAGTCACTACAATTTTTCAGATAAAGTATCATTTCTAAAAAAATGCAAAATTAAATATTCTATGCTATAGTTAACTAAATAACCTAATATGGAAAGGTAAACTACCCTGTTAGAAATAAACAAAATAGTGAGTAGCGGGTAACAAATACTAGTGTTGTATGCGTGTATTCAATATCGCATTTGTCTGATACTTTCAACCTCGGCTCGGATTCCAAGTATCTATGACAAAACAATAATCTAGTTATGTGTCTTACACACTAGATAACGTCATACTCATTATTTTCGAGTAAAATTAAATAATTCAATAAGGTTTTACTCGTACGCAACATTAAGTTTGCGCATAAATAGACTTTTTTCGGAATTTTATATCTAGAAAATTTTGTTTAAAAAAGGTTAGAATTACACTTGTTTTTCCATCAAGCGACGCTGACAAATTTATACTTTAATTGTGACGATTCCTTCTTATATGTTTGCGTAGATTTTTCAGACCTCAAATTTGATGTGTGTTATCATTTACGTGAAAATTATTGTTAGTTTTCTGGGTTCAAATTAACGCTATGAGATGCAATATTGCTATCTATATTTACATGGACCATAATTTATTAGTACCATTATATATTAGCATAGTAGGAATTGGAAACCATATAAGATAAAATAATTGTTATAAATGTGAAGCTGTGGTTATTTGCTTGTTTAAGATTCACATCCAATGCCTAGGCCGAATAAAATAAATCTAAAGATAATGTTTCTTAAGTCTTAAATTATGAATAACTTGTAAAATGTCAGGCAAATGAAGACAGTCAGTAGTTTTAAAATAATATGCTCCACGTCAAGGTTTAAGCTAATCTAAACTCTATTTTATCAATATTGGCCAGATGTTGGTATAACATTAAACAAATTATTTCATTAAACAAATAAACTCAAAAATAACAGTTGGATACTAATTTACTTATTAAATATCTATACTTCTTTATGTAACACTTCTGTAAATTAGATTATCTGAAGGCAAGGAAGTTAAGGAGTAACTTATTAATTGCCTGTTAAGTTTGAATTAACTGGTTTACAAAAAAAACTATATAATTTGTCTAGCAAACTTATTAAACATATACCATTTTATTTATAAATGGGGACTAACATGGGAGTAAAATTTAGATGATACATACTACAGTCTTAATCTCATTGTAAAACAGACTATAGGAATATAAAAGCTTGGTGTACTTTACTCCGTGTTTATTTATAAGGCGGATAAATATTAAACTATAGAGCTCGAATATTTAAGATGTTATTGATATCCAAAAACATCCGATTTCGTCATTGACACGTTTGACACTATATCATTTAGGATGAAAAGTTTGCTCTATATGACATCTGATGAATCTCTATATTAGCTCTATATGAACTTTTTTACAGTGTGAGCTTTATGGTACCATCTAAGCAACATTTTACATGAAAATATTTTTGACGTTGTAAAGGGTTTTTGTACAATTTAAGCATATATGCACTGCTCCTAACTAATAGATACAAATTTATTATAATAGTTAAGAGCTGTGTATTAGTTTGGTATATCGATATTTTAATCGATGAAATCGGGAAACACGTTTGACGTGAAAATTTAAGTGTATTTTGTTCGTATTTTCATAATTGGGCGCGAGCGGGTGAGGTGGTGCCGCGGGCGTCATCGCACCCCGCGTGGGTATTTAATGATTATACGCTGACTGCCACCTGATTGCCGCCCCATGCCTATGATTACTGTTATCGATAAAAGTAATTAATGTGAGAAACGTTCATAACGTGGATTGCACTGTTTTGGGTTGACATTTATAATTTAATACCCTCGACAAGGATTAGACGAGTATTTTTTTTTTATGACATTGGAAGGCAAACAAGCAGACGGATTTCCTGATGGTAAGAAATTCCCGCCGCCTACAGACACCAAAGGTGGTAATGGTGCCAACCACAAGCCGGGATGTTAGGCCTCGAGCAAAAGTAAGTTTACCGGCTACCTTACCCTCCGAACCGGAACACGTCATGACGTTATGGCGGCAGGAATAGGTAAGGCGGTGGTACCAATCCGGGTGAGTCGTTGCGAAACTCTAACACCTAGTCAGATGTCACGGTGTTAGTGACGGCAAGTCTATGCTCGCCTTTTACGAGCTAAGGCAGATGGTCTATTCTACAAAGGAGCCCGGACCAACACGGGGGAAAATAATTTTGAATCCTGAATAATATTGCTATTAACCTATATTTAGGTGTAACAGTTTATACGCACCAAAGATAACTAGGATTTTAATAGATCTGTTGTGATTATGCCTGTTATTTGATGGGTGTGATGCTTGCTATATGTAGCTTTCTGCAAAACTGTCATCTCATAAGACATAAGCGGTCAAAATTCTTTATTTATCTATCCTTAGATTCCTAATTCTGGTAATTATATAAACAAAGCGTTAACCTTAAAAAATTAAATATTTCAAGAATTTTTTATTCAAATGTGTTTCTAAATAATTCGTGAAGCAGGAATAACATTTCTTTATTCCAAACATTTATATTACCTGTTGTTCTTTTACAACACTATTTTCTTTGATTTGGCATGGCATTATACAATTTTTCTAAAGTAAGTACAATACTGAAATAGATGTCATTTTAGTTAAACAGGTAAAGACATATCTTGCACCAATATATCTCCTATAGTCTATCAATTTGAAAGACTATGATGATGATATTACTGACATAACTGTAATCGGAACAGTTTCTCGATATTTTTGATAAGATACATTTTACAGTGTGCTACGAAATCTCACATATCCGATTTTGCTACACCTCTCTTTCTTAATAAAGAAATTCCGTTTATAAAATTACCTGTTTATTTGTTTTGTTAAGTATTTACCATCAAAAATATCAATTGGAAAACTCTCCATCCCTTTTTTGGTAAAAAGTAGTTGATATATACGTTTATGTTCCCTAGCTTATTTAGTATGAAATACATTTGGATATTAGCTGTCGTCTGTCGCCTAATTTAATTATTGAGGTTGTTTTTATAACTAGTTTTATTAGTTCCCATAATTCTGATGAACTTGTTAATTTTGTTTTACGAACCACGCACTTTTGTCGATTGTTTAAAGGTTCATTGTCTTGAGAGTAAGGGAAATTTCACTGTATAAGAACATCACAAACATTAAGTCCAAAAACATATACATATGTCATTAATGACGTTAATAAAATTACTGATTGATTGGACTTGTTAATATCAAATTTTGGTTCGTTCTTATTTTATCGATAATTTATAAAACATCGACGTAAGCTCTAATTTAACTTATAATAATTATTATTTTAATTTGACGTAAGCTAAACATCTCTTTTATTATAAGTCTATCTACCAAAAATAATAAAAAAAACTACATTTTTCTTGGTCATATCGCTTCAAACTTTAAAGTATGTAACAATTGCGTTAATTATTATTTATTAAATTTTTTTAAATATTGTCAAGAGAAAGTTCTGAAGAAAGAAAAAAAAAGTTTAGCGGCGGTTAAGACAGGACAGCGTCTACCGAGCCTGGTAATAAAAACTAAAATTTCGTTTGCAATACTTTTATGTACCTATACAAAAATTTGAAAGGATTAGCCTGTCAAAGTTTATTAAACCTAACTTTATGCGTGTCCACATTGAACTATCAACTATCGATAAACCCGGAGGCGATACAGCATTCGCGGGGAGGCAACACTACATGGGGACGCTGGAGGGGGGTCACGAGGGGGGTGTGGTACATAGCCCATGTATCAGTACATAGCCAGTACATAGAGAGTGGGTTGCCGAAATTTTGCAGTTATTTTGTATCGAAAACTAGGTTATTTCACAATATATTCCCCACCGTCAGATGACCCGGACCTGGCTTATGATAAAATGGCCAATGGACTATAATTAATGCGACCACTAAAAATTGGCAAATACCTCGAATTAATATTAATACATTGACATTAATACTGCAATAAATTGTTTCAAATTCAGTTACGTCTCTGTTTGCCGCCCTTAATTTGGCAATGATTGTTGGTATTCTAGTGTTAAATATTTTAATTTTAAATAATATCTTTATATCAACGGCAGTTATGAGTTTCTCTCAGAGAAATATCTGCTTGTTAAGACCGTATTCCAAAACTAAACACGACCAATATAAACAATCTTAAACATAGTCATTGTTTCATGACAAATAACAAAATGTTTCATGAAAAAAATACTGATTTACTCGAAGAACAATATATTTAGCAACTAATAAAGATTGGCATACGTATCAATGCAGTATTTTACACTCACAAACTTCGTGAACAGAGATAACTAACGAATAAAGAGCAAACTTGTATTTTCTTTTGAGTCGGCAAAGACACGTTTTTCCACACTTAAAAGTATTATTTTTAAGCAGATTACCCCTTTTTGGTCCGGGCTCCTTTGCAGAATAGACCATCCGCCTTCCTGCCAAGCAGTTCGTGAAAGGCGAGATAGGCTTACCGTCACTAACACCGTGACATCTGACTAGGTGGTAGAGTTTCGCAGCGACTCACCTGGATTGGAACCACCGCCTTACCTACTCCTGCCGCCATAACGTCATGACGTGTTCCGGTTTGGAGGGTAAAGTAGCCGGTATACTTACTGTTGCTCGAGGCCTAACATCCCGGCCTCAGGTTGGCAACGCACCATTACCACCTTTGGTGTCTCTAGGCGGCGTGAATTTTTTAGCATCAGGAAATCCGTCTGCTTGTTTGCCTTCCATTTTCATAAAATAAAGTTTGCTTATGACAATACTACCTTAGTTAAACACAAACCTTAGTCAAAATATATGGCTTGCCCGATTCGTCACTACAAGAACCATCGTGTAGTCGAAAAGTATATATTTTTCACCTTACGCCCATGTAAAGGCAGCGAAAATTAGCCGTTTATTTTGTCTAAGAAGTACCAACGATTTGTCAAGTTAGGGAATAAAATAAAGTTTGAGCGTGTAGAGTTAAAAACAGCCCTATGTAGCATCTGTAAGCCTTTTGACACTGCGAGCTACATGGCCTCATCTTGGCAACTTATTATGCGATTGTTATACAGGATAGGCCCACAAATATCAGTAACACAAATACGAGTAGGTTTACTAAAGCAGGTAGGTAAGCGTTTTTTTAAGATTACTACATTCTGTCAATGTCAAATATCGCAGCGGATAATAGTTTTCTTAAAGAAAATAAGAGATAAGTAATGTGTTAGGACTAAGGACCATCCTTAAACAAGGTCTTCAAATCAAATGTTATTACTTTTTCTCATTTGTTTCTCACTTGATTTGGTAGCATATAATGATTATTAAATTAATTAATTAAATTTATTCTGGTATCTAAGTAAATCTATGTATCACTATCACAATCACAATTGTATGGAAGTGAGAGTTGGGTATGTCAGAAAGATCATGAAAGTAGGATAAATGCGGTCGAAATGAGAGCACTACGGAAAATCTGTGGTGTAACGCTCGCTGACCGCATTCGTAACAGTGAGATCCGAGAAAGAGTGGGATTGAAAAAAAGTGTTGGTGTTAAAATGCGAAAGGGCATGCTCCGCTGGTTCGGGCATGTGGAAAGAATGACAGATGAAAGATTGGCAAAGCAGATATATAATGCGAATGTGAATGGATGTAGGTACCCGGGACCAAGGCTGACATTTCACGATCAGATCAATCGAATATTATCGGAGGGTGGTGTCAAGAGTCTCCGAAACCGGCGTGTTTGTATGAAAAGGGTAATGAATGTGAAGGAAGCAAGACAGGTTTGTCAGGATCGTGAGGTCTGGCACTCGATACTCTCTGCCTACCACGTAAGGGACTTAGCGTGAAGATATGTATGTATGTAGTATCACAATCACAGTATCACGCAAGCAAATTTATTATGGTCGAATTTCGACCCACGGGCGACCACTAGCTTTAATAAAAACCTGAACCCAGAAATATAGATGTCTAGATGTTCGTCTTATAAAAGACTGCCCCCGCTTAGAATAGAAGCCGAGACTTGCGGTTGGTCGGTGATATTAATCGTGGACGTTAACTCCCCGGTCAACAAAGTGGTCAAGTACATATTATGTTTTATTGTTTTAGATTTGCCCATAGTCATTCTGACAAAACTGAGCTTGATTTTTAATGAAGTGGGTAAATCCGCGAAGTTCGTTTATATTTTGTACAAACGTATAATAAAAAATATGTAAATTATGTACATTAAAAATTAAAATCATAGAAGCAGAAAACAATTTCAGAATTTTTGTGTCTGTCTTTCGACCGCTATTCACGTCACATCTACCTAACCAAGCCTTACCTTGTAGATTTTTTTTTTCTATCCTCTGACATTATAAATAAATATAACTTTAACTGGCACCCTCAGTAATATAAGGGCACTGTCCAAATAACAACTTTTTTAGGAAATCGTGTTTTAAGATACAGTATTTTTTTGCGATATGATTCATGTGTTAAAACATCTATAATTACAGAGTCATTCTTATCTTTTTTTTTTCTTTCTGATAGCGCTAACCACTAGAGAAAATCATTTTGTGTCTTTATCATTCAAAATCCCAGTATACCAAAATTTTGACTTGGGCCCTTATGTTACTGAAGTTGCAATATGTCCCTGGACAAGTCACACAAATTGAATTTAACCCCAAAGTAAGCAAATTATATGCTTGCGTGATACTGTGATTGTGATACTACATACATACATATCTTCACGCTAAGTCCCT
>NJDD01001300.1:409192-419779 GCA_002245505.1 Calephelis nemesis | reverse complement strand
ACGCACCATTACCACCTTTGGTGTCTCTAGGCGGCGTGAATTTTTTAGCATCAGGAAATCCGTCTGCTTGTTTGCCTTCCAGTATCATAAAATAAAAAAGATTTATTTTTATGCAACAAATGCATAAGTCACAAGGTAAGTAGCCCCTGCCCACAAATATCAGTAACCCAAATACGAGTAAGTTTACTAAAACAGTAGGTAGGTAAGCGTTTTATTTTTAAGATTCCTACATTCTGTCAATGTCAAATATCGCAGCGGATAATAGTTTTCCTAAAGAAAATAAGAGATAAGTAATGTCTTAGGACTAAGGACCATCCTTAAACAAGGTCTTCAAATCAAATGTTGTTACTTTTTCTCATTTGTTTCTCACTTGATTTGGTAGCATATAATGATTATTAAATTAATTAATTAAATTTATTCTGGTATCTAAGTAAATCTATGTATCACTCTCACAATCACAATTGTATGGAAGTGAGAGTTGGGTATGTCAGAACAGAAAGATCATGAAAGTAGGATAAATGCGGTCGAAATGAGAGCACTACGGAAAATCTGTGGTGTAACGCTCGCTGACCGCATTCGTAACAGTGAGATCCGAGAAAGAGTGGGATTGACAGAAAGTGTAGGTGTTAAAATGCGAAAGGGCATGCTCCGCTGGTTCGCGCGTGTGGAAAGATTGACAGATGAAAGATTGACAAAGCAGATATACAATGCGAATGTGGATGGATGTAGGTACCCGGGGAGACCAAGGCTGACATTTCACGATCAGATCAATCGAATATTATCCGAGGGTGGTGTCAAGAGTCTCCGAAACCGGCGTGTTTTGTATGAAAAGGGTAATTAATGTGAAGGAAGCAAGACAGGTTTGTCAGGATCGTGAGGTCTGGCACTCGATACTCTCTGCCTACCCCGTAAGGAACTTGGCGTGAAGGTATGTATGTATGTATGTAGTATCACAATCACAGTATCACGCAAGCATATAATTTGCTTACTTTGGGGTTAAATTCAATTTGTGTGACTTGTCCAGGGACATATTGCATCTACAGTAACATAAGGGCCCAAGTCAAAATTTTGGTATTTTTGGTATTGGATTTTGAATGATAAAGACACAAAATGATATTCTCTAGTGGTTAGCGATATCAGAAAGAAAAAAAAAAGACAAGAATGACTCTGTAATTATAGATGTTTTAACACATGAATCATATCGCAAAAAAATACTGTATCTTAAAACACGATTTCCTAAAAAAGTTGTTATTTGGACAGTGCCCTTATATTACTGAGGGTGCCAGTTAAAGTTATATTTATTTATAATGTCAGAGGATAGAAAAAAAAATCTACAAGGTAAGGCTTGGTTAGGTAGATGTGACGTGAATAGCGGTCGAAAGACAGACAAAAATTTTAAGATTGTTTTCTGCTTCTATGATTTTAATTTTTAATGTACATAATTTACATATTTTTTATTATACGTAAGTATAAAATATAAACGAACTTAGCGGATTTACCCACTTCATTAAAAATCAAGCTCAGTTTTGTCAGAATGACTATGGGCAAATCTAAAGCAATAAAACATAATATGTACTCGACCACTTTGTTGACCGGGGAGTTAACGTCTACGATTAATATCACCGACCAACCGCAAGTCTCGGCTTCTATTCTCAGCGGGGGCAGTCTTTTATAAGACGAACATCTAGACATCTGTATTTCTGGGTCCGGGTTTTTATTAAAGCTAGTGGTCGCCCGTGGGTCGAAATTCGACCATAATAAATTTGAATATCTTGTTGACAAGAAAGCCATCTTCATTTCTCAAGACTAATTACTTTGTTTTCAAACTTTTTAGTGCGTCACTTGTGATCTTTTATCGTTTTAAATTTGTTTTGTATTTATTTTAATTTTCTTGAAAAAAATACAGAATTCCTGCGGGAAAATCTGACCTTTTATCAGGAATATGACTTCCTGAATCATAACAAAGACAAAGTTTTGTGATTGAATACTGGTATGTCAGACATATGTAAGATTATACTTACAAGCTACTCTTGTCAGTGAGTAATTATGCATGCCCATTTATGTACACACACACCGCTGCACCTTATCTGTCATTGAGGTGTAATTAATTACAAACTAAATTGCAATGGGCATATGTTACTAGGTATACATAGAGCTAGAAGGGTCAACGGATACTTAGTGTCCGCATAGCAGATGCGGTCCTTGGCCACCGCCCTAAGACGGTCGATATCGTCACCCCACCTAACTCCTGTCTATGTACACCTGGTACTTAAACTAGTTGACATGCACCCGTTAAACCATTTCAATTGTGAAGGACATAGAGCTGACGTTAATACAAAAAAATCTAAATATGTTTACAGAGACAAAAGGATAATTTCATGATGTTTTATGAATGATCAAGGAAATAAACCCACAGTAGTAGTACTCTGTCAAGAAAGTACCTGGAAAAGATCAATAAATAAATACCTACACAAAGTGTTTGATATTCATCAAAATTTATTTCATACTTTCAGAAACGATACTCGAACGAACAATAAAGCAATCATCAAAACATTTTTTAAAGTTGTTTCTGGAATAGAGTCCAGGTCTCGCCGCGTTCTCTTTTTTGTCTTTTACCGACTAAAAACGGGTGCCACGAAATGGTAATTTGAATCGAGGACAAAGAAAGAAGTCGGCTGGAAGCCATATCTGTTGAATATGGTGGTTGCTCGATGGTATTTGATGAGTCTGGTCTGAAATTCGTTCACATTGAGGCCTTATTGGTAACTACTCAAATGCTTTTGTTCTCATCTTGCTGCTTGGCAGAAAAGCAGATGAAAACAATTTGAAATCAACCGTTAACTTGATAGGCATATTATTTGAAGCAATATCGATTCACTTCGCGAATACGAAGATGACCCGGAGCGTCCAATATTTCACTAATTTATTATTTTTTACGAATTACAAACATATCCTCATGACCATCACGGAACAAAAATTTAAATCTAGGAGAAGCGAAAATAGGTTACGCACATATTCACACATGCGTGCACGCATCCATGTGTTCAAGCACACGTGTATGCGTATCCTTTATAATATGCATATGCCTTTTATCAATTGGATTTTATGTTACCTTTAATTCGAATTACAAATAAAGCATATGAAGAAAACATTCCACCAAAAACTTTGTGTATCATTGAACTGGTTTATCTTTGTAAATACGTATGCTTTTAAACTGGCAAAACGTGAATTGTTGAAAAATACTGTATTTGATGGCATAGCAAAAATAATAGGCAGCAGCTGCATAGCCCGCCCTCGTTTCGTGCTAACAACGTATAAAAAGCACACGCGTCAAAATCCAGCGCATTATACATACATATACCTAGTAGTGTATATAGGTAGAATATGCAATATTTTTGCTTAACTTAATATAACCTTATTTTATACACAAGGTGTTAGCGAGAGCAACTTTAGACCAGTGGTTTCCAATAACACTCGTAGACTACGGGCCCATGCCAAAAATAGATGGGTCATATGAACCACCAGTGACGTATATAGAACGATATAAGAGCATTAAATAATAAGATTCAGCACTATGCCGTCACCTGTAAGCTGTCCAACTGAGTGCAGGTAAGAATTCAGAAGTGCAGGTAGAGGGAGTCCCTTTTGGTCACTTATTTTTGTATGGCATTGGTATCGTCGATAGAACCATAACAAATAATAAGAAAGCGTGTAGTGCCGTACAAAATGGTGACCCAGAAATCGGGTATTTTTTTAATTAAATTTAAATTTGGCTACTTGATTCTGTACGGCATCATTTCCATACTGTCAGTACATCTTCTACTCCAATGATAAAAATGCCGTACAAAAATAAGGGACCACAACAGACTCACTCTACCTGCACTTTTGAATTCTCACCTGCACTCAGTTGGACAGCTTACAGGTGACGGCATAGTGCTGAATCTTATTATTTAATGCTCTTATATCGTCCTATATATGTCACCTGGTGGTTCATATGACCCATCTATTTTTGGCATGGGCCTGTAGTCTATCGGGGATTCGTGAAATTGCTCGAATTGCCAGAGAATCGTATTTAATTGATTTTAATTTTAAATCAATCAGTACCATAACTATACCCTAGCATGAAATTTTCTCGCTTCTGATTAGTTGACTCAGAACATACTGTTAATGGACGGTAACGCAATACATACTCTGAAAGCAAATACTAAATAGTGCTTTTCGCAATCGCAAACTTAAATGTTTATTTTATCGCATCTGTGGTCTAGCAATTCGGTAGCAGTAGCGGACTTGACTTCTTGAGATCGCGGGTTCAATCCCCGATGCAGGTAATAAAAAAATAGAAAATATGTATTTAAAATTTTCAAATAAAAAAACGTTGCCCAGGATTGAATGTGTGCCGGTTGGCTTGCCACCTATCAGTCTATTTCGTTCCTTTACATATTATGTAAGAGTTCTCTAGCAATAAATGAATGTAGAAGATGGCTTGTTTTGTTGCTCCTTGAAGTTGAAACCAACTTGAAATCGTCACACGCGGATTGTCAAAGATGTTTTAAACCCGACGAAAAAAGGAGTGTTCTAAGTTTGACGTATGTGTGTCTGGGGCATCATTACGCTTGAACAAAAGAACCGATTTCGATACGGATTATTTCGCTTGAAAGTCAACGTGTTTGAGATGATTTAGCTATATTATAGAAGCACTAATTTTTAATTTTATTCATCGCCTCTGTGGTCTAGCGGTCTGGTTGTTGGCCTTGACTTTATGACGTCCCAGGTTCGATCCTCAGGTCGGGCAACCAAAAGAAAATGTGTTTAGTTATTTTTTTAATAAATACTTAGGTACATAAACAGGTTTTAGTATTCGATTTCTAGTTTAATAGGTTTATGCCCGGTTCCTGTAATCAACGAATCGTAATCCGTCAGCTAAAACATTAGTAGTTTGTTCAAAAGTCACGGAGCGTTACCAATATTTTCAAAAAATATTTAGAATCAATAGTCGGAAACGAGCAACCGTTGTTTGTAATCTTACTATGCGTACAAAATACAACCATCCGTAATCAAAACCACTCGTTTTTTGAATATAGGAACCGGGCATTAGTTATGGTTAATTCTAACCAGGTGTCTAGCACACGTCAAGCTAAATTTAGTGGCATGTACATTTGAAGCACTATCGATTCACTTCGCTGATACGAGCGATGACCTGGTGCGTCCAACTATTTCGGTAATTTATTAATTTTTTATGGTGTTGAAAGGCGAACAAGCAGACGGATTTTCTGATGGTAAGAAATTCAAGCCGCCTAGAAACACCAAAGGTGGTAACGGTACGTTGCCAACCTGAGCCCAGGATGTTAAGCCTCGATCAAAAGTAAGTATACCGGCCTTATCCTCTCAACAGGAACATGTCAACGACAAGTACTGACGTGGTGGTAGGAATAGGTAAGGCGGTTGTATAAACCGGGCCGCTGCAAAACTCTTCCACCTAGTCAGATGACACGGCGTTAAGGACGGTGCGCCTGTTTGCCTTTTAAGAGCTGCCTGGTAGGAAGGCAGATGGTCTATTCTACAAAAGAGCTCTGACCAACATAGGTGAAATGTTTTTACAAACCATCATACAGATTCCTATTTTTAAACGATTTTAAAAAGACACAAGTTTTCTTGATTCGTCTAATTTTTACGTTATACACAGTTACACTTTAAAGAAATCGTAGGTTAATGATTACTTTCTATTGTTTCAGGACAATTTAACTCCAGAACCAGCGGATCTGAATGACGAAGAAAACTTTACTGGTAAGTTAATAAAATTTAAACTTGCCAAATCTTTGCATTGACAGTAATAAGACAATTCCTATTCACAAAAATGAAGCTGGAAACAAACTATCGGACGTAGCTGATGGACGCGGCTGACAGCCGCGACTTACAGTTTATCTAGATAATGACAGTAGACTAAGTCGTACAAATTATCGGATGGAAGTCGCGGACGTCCGGAAGATATCTAACCCGCTGGATGTTTATGTTAGCCGTAAGCGTCCACGGACGGCATGTGCACACGTCTTAGCAGTCACGGCTATAAGCCGTGTCCATATGCCGCGGCTGATATGTTTCCAGCTTTAGTCTTATTATTGATTTTTTTTTAAAAAATAGAACGTTATATAGAAGTCTCGTCATACTGTGTATTTATTAAAATAATTCTATGAAATTCGACAACTAGTTATGTGATAGATGTTCATAGAAAGTAGAGCTTTTCTTTTTCATCGTTTGCATTTGGTGGCATTCTATTCTATTAACTTTTTTTAACTTGGACTTAGACTTGTAGTTTATTAATTAAGGCAGTTTTTAGGTGCAGTGCCTTAAATATGCTATAAAAAGTGAAGAAGACTGGCTTATAAGCTTTTTGAAAAGTACAAATGTTATTAAAAAAATATAGATACTATGGTGCTGTTTAGTACGAAACTTCACCACTATTAAACCGCGCCGCCTATTACGGGACTTCTCTAATTCTGAAATTACGCCACGTATTACGGGACTTCACTAATTCTGAAATTACGCCACGTATTACGGGACTTCACTAATTCTGAAATTACGCCACGTATTACGGGACTTCTAAAAATGAAATTATTCACAATGTTTTAGCCGTGAGCCACTTGCATCAAATCAATTAGGTATTTTACATGCGAGTATCAAAATACGCAATAAAATATCGATAACGAATTGGCTTTTTTTATATTATTCGATAATCCAAAATTTGAAATTGATTGGCGAATGTGATCTGGTGCAGGTCAAGGCTTCGTGAAAGACGCAGAGAAGTTGAAAATGATGTTGCTGGCATGGAATTATCACAGCCAGAACCAAGGTAAACATTTATATGATTTGGATCAGTGTTGTCAGATGCTGGAGTTCTGAAACGCCAGACTTGCGAATAATATTATATTTGGAATAATTTTCGTACATTCATACAAAAAAGAACCAGGTGTAAGTGACTATGTCTGACTACACTGATTTTGATGTTAGCATTCATACCTATGTATATAAACAGCATATATTTGTTGAAGATATTTTAGAAAAAAAATAAGAAAGGCAACTAAAACTCATCCGAATCCAAAATATTTTTAATTACTTATTGTTTGTTCGTTGTCGCAGGACGGTCAAAATACTGCATAAAGTTTGCTCTGATTTTCATACTTCAAAAACATTGACTACTATATCACTACTTATATTATTTGTAATCTAGTTCGCTGTATAGTGACATAAAATCATTGCAATACATATTTTAAAGATACCAAAAATTCAGACATTCATGTTCGTCACAAAAAAACATTTTTACGCGTATTAACTAGATTTATATTGTACGTTTCATCACAATTACGCTGGTGGTCTAGTTTCAAAATGCAGCATACATACAGCTAGTTACTTTCACCCGAACTTATGACTCTAGCTGGAGAAATTTCAAAATGCGGATAAATAAACACTGAATACCGTATTCTAATGGCAGGCAATTTTTATGCTACAAATAGTCTTGGACGGTGGCCTCTTCTTGACATCTAGAGTGTAGCAGTGATGCCTAATTAAAGCAATATACTCGTATTTCTATAATATAAATGTTTTAAAATGAAAGCGCCGTAAAACTCTTAAAGAAAACTACCCCAATTTCACAAAGTATACTCCGTTTCTAAACAAATTTTGATTATATAAAACCAGCTGAATATTTGCATTTCTAAATAAAAAAAATAGTTATAAACAACAAAAAACTTGAGTAAATAAAAAAATCTGAAAAGGATAAAATAAGTCATTAGAAGTAACACTGATCAACTGCACAATACCATTGCACAATTGAAGTCGTTTTATATTAAATACACACATTACATATTTTATAAATAAATCATGAATTATTTGCGATTAACAGCATTATTTAATATTTCCAAGAAACTGTGTAAATTTTAATGGTTCCCGACTTTTTATTAAAAAAAGACAAAGTTGACTCCACACGGTGGGACCGTGCACGAACTAAATATCTTCGGCTGAAAGCTGGCGTCCTAGTATCTGGTTAACCTCTGCATTTTTTAACTTTTATGTTTTAAACTAGAAGATTCAATTCTAAAGCATACACAAATAACTGCAGAATTTGTTTTTTTTCGCAATTGCGTCGATTTTTTAAATCTACTTTTTACACTTTTCTAGTTTCATTTCACGTGCTGAATGTTTGAACTTTGAAGCTTCAGCGCCTTACCTCCACCGTCGCATTAGCTTCAATTTTGCATTCTGGACATTCCGTTGAGGAAGTCAGCGTTTAACGAAATGGTTTTTTTTGTAAAGTTTAATTTGATATAATATATTCTAAATGGTTACGTAAAATGAAAAATTATGAAAGAAACCTAAAAATCAATTTTTAGTACCCATTCACCCATACCCAACTTGACATATTTTGCCGAAACTTTTTTTTCGTTCCTATATAGCGTCAGGTAGTCGAAGGGGTTAATCTTGATAATCATACTGACTTTAGTGACACTTGCCAAGTTAAGACAAATCGATTGATCTAAGAATCAAAAAAATCGGCAATACATTACTCCCTTTGCATCGTGTAGTCAGGCAAAAAGAACCATCCTGTATAACAATCGCATAATAAGTTGCCAAGATGAGGCCATGTAGCTCGCAGTGTCAAAAGGCTTACAGATGCTACATAGGGCTAAGTTTTTAACTCTACACGCTCAAACTTTATTTTATTCCCTAACTTGACAAATCGTTGGTACATCTTAGTCAAAATAAACGGCTAATTTTCGCTGCCTTTACATGGGCGTAAGGTGAAAAATATATACTTTTCGACTACACGATGGTTCTTGTAGTTAAATCTAAATAAAATTATTTAATTTGCAATTTTCCGCCAAAAAAATGTATACGTATTATAGAGTAACAAAACAGACAAAATAGTGCGCTAAGAATGAATTGGACTTACCGGAAGCTAAAACTCCCAAATATATCCAGCTCCACACAATACACACCACTAAACTGTTTAATTAGCACCAACAATACACATACTACTAAAAACTCAACGTACGTTTCGCTTCGTAACCGAAGCATCATCAGGAGAAATCGACTGCACTCCACGAAGGTCGAGCAGATACTACTGATAAAGGTTCTTGTAGTGACGAATCGGGCAAGCCATATATTTTGACTAAGGTTTGTGAAGCTATGCCTTGTAGAGTTAGAGCTACAGCTAGAGTCAAAATCTTGGCTCTACATGACATTAGGTAATATTTAAAGTGTCGTCTTTGCAACATGTTTCTTCTTTTATAGGTTTCTGTTCCCCCTGTTTGTCCGGGCTCCTTTGTAGAATAGACCATCTGCCTTCCTTGCCAGGCAGCTCGTAAAAGGCGAGCATAGGTTTACCATCACTAGCGCCGTGACATCCGACTAGGTGGTAGAGTTTGGCAGCGACTTGCCCGGATTGGTACCACCGCCTTACCTATTCCTACCGCCATAACATCATTACGTGTAGGGTAAGGTAGCAGGTAAATGTACTTTTGCTCGAGGCCTAACATCCCGACCTAGGTTGGCAACGAACCATTACCACCTTTGGTGTCTCTAGGCGGCGTGAATTTCTTACCATCAGGAAATCCGTCTGCTTGTTTGTCTTCCATTATCATAAAAAAAAGGTTGCTTATGAGAATACTACCATTACATAATCTATATATTAATACGTGATGCCAAAACTTTGGACCCCTTTTTACGAAAATTGCGTGGACGAATGAACATAAAATTTGGCAAACTTATAGTTTATGTGTAGGAGAAGTGCAGAACGCTAATATTTTTCAATTATAACGCTTATAAAGTACATCAAATTAATAAATAAAACATTACTCAACCTACCATGCATTTTACACACAAATAAATATATTGATGATAACGATAAAAGATCACAGATGGCGCACTAAAAAGTTTTGAAACAAAGTTCGTCTTGAGAAATGAAGATGGCGTTCTTATCAATAACATATTAAAATTTATTATGGTCGAATTTCGACTAATGCGCGACCACTATTATAATAATTAGGTAATTTACTAGATGAAAGGAACCTCTGTAGCAGCTCGCCTAATTGTTACTACTGCCTTACATATTTCTGCTGCTATAATATTAATGCTCGTTATTGGAGTATTCTATTCTGGAGGTGTCTGTGAAGCAAAAAGTGTTTTATAATTATACAAAAACCCATTCTCTGGTTTGTGACATGGGAGGATAAAAGGCCCACGTTTTATTTTTTTGTTGTTTGTGTGTAAGCTGCTAGAACTTACATACCAATAGCTTTTCGGAACAGCTTCGGCAGAAGAGTATTTTTTTAATATCTCTGGACAAGTTACACAAATTGAATCTAACCCCAAAGTAAGCATATTATATGCTTGTGTTATGGGTGTTAGTCAACGATTCTAATACAAAGAAATACTTAAATACATACAAGAATAAATTTTATAAACACCTAGACCCAGAAATGCTGACATCTAAATGTTCACCACACAAATGTCTGCCCCCGTCGGGAATCGAACCCGAGCCTCGCGGGTTGTCGGCGTAGTTAGGCGTGTACGCTAACCACTCGATCAACGAGG
>NJDD01001300.1:370634-399260 GCA_002245505.1 Calephelis nemesis | reverse complement strand
ATTTAGCCAACCGGTTCCGCTATACAAGCATCATCAGGGCTATATAAGAACTGAAGTTTTGTTGAAAATAACACCGTCTAATTGTCATCCTTAAAAATGACGGTATTTAAATAAAAAATACTGAGTGATGACATTATTAAACAAATTTGAATTGACTGGGTTGACACGTTAGAATTTTACCCCAATAATGGGGATTTTTTTTCCCTTAACTAAGTACTACTAAATTATCTATTATCTATTAAAGTATCTATTAAACTAAATTCTACTATTAATAAATGTTTGAAAAAATGTAAATCAAATTAAAATTAATTATTCTAATAATGTTAAAATAAAATAAATCGAACTCCTTTGGTAAAAATGTCAAAATACCACTTTGTACAACAAAAACATCTCGAAATATCGAAAATTACAAATGATGTCAAAAAAATAATAATAAATGTCAAATTAAAACGTTACAAATTACAAATTCAATAGAAATATAAAATAATTATAATAAAATAAAAGGAAATGTCAAATAATTACGCAAATAAAACTATGTCAAAAATGGTTGTCAGAATTAATTACTCCTAAGAATGCTATAGATATCTATTTATTTATTAAAAAATTATTTCTGTATGTAAAAAACATACTCATTAAAAACATGTTAAGCAGTGGAGAACTATTAAGATCTACCTGATTATTTAATAATTTGGGGTCCCTTTTCCTTCTATTAATTTCTAAAGCCTCTAAGGAATTGAGTTTCTTACCTTTGTTAC
The DNA here is from genome assembly GCA_002245505.1 of Calephelis nemesis. Classification (NCBI taxonomy): domain Eukaryota; kingdom Metazoa; phylum Arthropoda; class Insecta; order Lepidoptera; family Riodinidae; genus Calephelis; species Calephelis nemesis. The sequence goes on along the minus strand of NJDD01001300.1, from coordinate 398,505 downwards.
AAAAATGAAGGGCTTTAAAGTTATTCAATGGATCAAAACAGTGTCCTTCCTTTAATAAATGCTTAGCAAAAGCAGAATCCCCTTTACCTAACTGCCAATTAGCTACACGTTCTTTTACCCTTGTTGCGAACGATCGTCCCGTTTGTCCTACATATTCACTATAATATTCTTGACACTTCAATTTGTACACTCCACTCCTTGACAATGTTGGTACTCTAGATTTGTTGTTAAAGAGTAATCTTTTTAAAGGGTTGCAAGTGTAATGACTGGCCTCTCCTTCTGAAGCAATCGGGAACATTTGTGTGTGATGCTACCTAGAAATGCCAATCTTACATACTTTGGTGGTTCTTTTTGTCCAGTCGTTGCATATAAATAATTTACCACTTGCTTCTTAGTCTTATTCTTTATTAAGAAGTCAATAAAATTAAAAAATAATAAAATATATTGGGGAAAGTACAAGTGTTTTCTAAATAAATTGCATTGATAATGGAATTCCACCAAGCACCGACGATAAGAAGTATAGAATCTAAACATATAGGTGTCCCCTAAACATTTGTACAGGTCACCCAATAATAGAACATATTAAAAAAATAAATGAAGTTACATTTTTTTTAATTGTATATGTTTAAAAACCATAATTTAATTAATAAATTAAAAAAATATATGCGATTGAATCAGGAAGAACAGATGAGAGAGACTCTAGTCGTTATTTGACAAATAAAAAACAATTTAAACATTTCGCCACGGGACTTGAACCCTCAGTAGCTCAGGTTAGAGCATTCGTCGGCTTGAGATGAAATGTTACAGGTTCAAATCCTGTCTGGGACGGAATATTTTTTATTTCTTTAAAATTTAGAGAAAAAAATGTTTTTTTTTTAAATTGACTTACTTAGAGACGCGTTCCAACTTCAGCAATGCTATACAAACTCTGAATACAATCATTAACACAATGCGTTCTACCCAAATATACGAAACTATCAAACACACCACAAAACATTTTTAGTTTAACTTCCATAATCATGTTACAGGTCGAAACGGTGACATAACGGAAAGCGGTGCAGACAGCATGGCGGACTTATGGGCTTCATACCACAGCGCCCTAGGGCTCGGCAGTAAACCACCAAAAGCACCCACACCCCTCGCTACAGGACACTCGGTGAGTTTTAAGGTTGATCACGTTTCATTTTTACTACCTATCTATAAAACGTAGATATACAAACAATATGCAAAAATGCAATGCAAATGCAATTTGAAAAAATGAACTGTACGTTAAAATAACTTTACGGAAAAATAATTAGGATAGTTCGTTCATCACGCGTTAATCTTGGTTGTTGTCAATTAGCCGTTGGTATATAAGAAGACATAATTGGAATGTTCTGAATGCATCGGTTTATTTTCTGACGGACAAGTCACAAAAAATATTTTTGAATGTGTTGCAAACCTTGCGGTTTTTACAACTTCACCGAGCTATAGACAAATTAGATCCTGGTTTCAACTATTTGAATGGACAAATAATCTTAGTTGAAAAAGATGGCATAAATACCACTAGTCTAATCTTTAGGGAAGAGGACAACCGAGTACATCGAATATTTCATACATAGCCTCGTAACCTGATCCCTTTTTGTAATAGTTAAAGTTGATGTTTAACTTTCGCAACTATTTCTACGTAAGCAATGCTAATGATAATGATACTTTTTTCCAGAGTCCAATTCATGTAGGATCAGCAACACCAGTGGAGCCAGCATCAACCCATGACGAGACATCATCATCAGACAGAACGAAGGACGACGACGATGCAGGCGGCTCTGATGACGACAGTGACGATCGAGTTGATCCTCAGCATCATGATCCGGAACGGCTTAAGGCTTTTAATGTAAGTGGCTTTTGATAAAATTTTCCAACTCATGAGATATCCTAAACAGGTATAATGAAAGTCGATGATGATGCAAGCAGCAGAAGAGAGCAAGATTGAATGGCCACAGCACTATTTTCTGAAATAAAACATTTAGGTCAGATTATATGATCTGCAATGCGCGGTACGAAAAAACTTTATCGTCTGCTTTTACCAAATATTGAACGTCGTGTTATCTACATGAGTCCAAGTGGCGACTAAAACATGCTTACCGTGATAGAAAAGTGAATAACAAGATGATCTAACGAAGAACGCTACGCGTGAATCTACTGAGTGGCGTGTTTCATGAAAACAACGAATCGAACGAAATCATTCGCTCACAGCAACCAAACGAAATAAATAAAGAAAGAAAAGAAATATCCTTTGTTTCATATTATTTTGTTTGGTCAATCCTTTTTTTTTGATTTCCCTGGGATTTCATAATCAAATCTGCAGTTGGTGACAAGTTAACGCAGCCATCTCGGAAGTACGATCTTCTTAATAAGAACAAAATTAAATCAGTTTAGAATAATGGAGAAATCGATTAATACATGTATATAAAATATACAGCAATCCAACATATAACCTCCTCCTTTTGTCGAAATTGGTTAAAACTGAGCTAAGAAAAGGCCTTAAAATGGAGGGCGACAGCGTCCTAGCGCTCTGAGCGCTGTATTGACTACAGCGATAGTTTAGTGAAACCGTTCCTAATTAGTACTTTTATGTACAATCATTGTTCCATATTTTATACTTATATGTTATGAATGAATGAATGAATGTATTAAAATTTGATTGATTTTGGATTGCTGTAAGCATATCTCTAAATCACAAATCAGGACAACTTATTTATCTACTTAATTGTGAGGAATTTCTTAAATATAAGTATTGATATTATTTTTTTGCAGATGTTCGTCCGCCTTTTTGTCGATGAGAACCTGGATAGGATAGTTCCTATATCTAAGCAACCAAAAGAGAAGATACAGGCTATAATCGACTCCTGCACAAGACAGTTTCCAGAGTTCGCTGAGCGTGCCCGTAAACGGATAAGGACATATTTGAAGAGCTGTAGGCGAAATAAAAAGGTTCGAGGTGACGGCCCCTTGACGGGCAACGGTGGGAGTACCCCTTCAGGCAATGCGTGGGATTCCGCGGTGAGGGTCTGAACTTTTACATATTTTCATTTATGATATCTTAGTAGATTTAATTTAAATCTACAATTATTTCGTTGATATGATAATATATTATATCGCTGGCTTAATTTTCAAACTCCGTATCTCCATTTGGTAAAACTTTACAGGAGGTAGAAAAAACTGTTTTAGTAAATAACTAACAATAAAAAATAGACAAACAACTTATTTTACACTAAAATATTTTAAATGCTTGTGTTTGTTGTAAAATGATATATTTATACTAGATAGATAAATATATTTTTTTCACTAGATGACATTAAAATCAATATTTCGAAAATTTTGGAGTTACAAGGTTTGAAAATGAAGCCCACGATGTGTTAAAATCGATATTTGGCTTACGTCAAAAAGCTTACATTGAGCGAGCAGTTTATTCTAATTATTGTAATTATTTTACCCTAGTGCAGTTGTTGGACTTCAGTTTCGCGGTCCAGTTCTGTGATAACTCCTCAAGGTCTAAACTCTAAAGGTTTATATTGCTTAACGTTAGTGTTTGAAATTACTGGGTTACGTTATGGAGAAACTTTATTTCGTTCTGCATAAACTTACATATTATTATGTCGCCTGGAATTACGAATTTAACGATGAAACACGATTTTTATTTTACCATCAGGAGAGCTGTCTGCTTGTTGTCTTTTGCTGTAAAAAAAAGGCTAACTTATTCTTTCCGCCACCATATCAATCGATGCATAAAAAAAAGTTGGTAGATGAGGACACTTTATTGTTTTTCTCTCTCTTTTGAATTATTTTGTATATTGTTTAGTATAGCGTCTATGGTCTAGCGGTCTGGCGTCGGACTCGACTTCTTGATGTCTCGGGTTCGATTATATATTTTTTAATGTTTTTCAACGAAAAATATTAGAAAATATATATTTGCAATTTTCCAATAAAAGTAACGTTGCCCGAGATTGGATATGTGCACGATTGGCAATAGGCTTGCCACCCATCACACTGTCGGACTTAGTATCTTCGGTTGTCTGATTTTCACCATTCCAAGAATTGAGTTAAATTTTCACTTAATATTTTCATGGATAGAGCTCCTACTGTATAACAAAATTTGAGCTTTTATATGTACTGAATTATCAGTTACAAATAGTATCTTTCAATTAATTTATGTAGAAAAGACTATTACAGTCTTTAATTTGAATAATTCAGACAAATTATAAGATTCCGCAATAAAGCCTTATAATCTAACTAAAAAACTAACACAAGTATTTTCTTGTCCCCAGGTCCGACCCACGCCAGCGCACCTGACTTCAGTACAAGCTGAGCATATCTTGGCGCAAGCATGCGAAAATGAGAGCCTCAACGCCAAGCGAATGAGACTCGGCCTGGACCCTGTCAGTCAGCCCATGCCCTCTGTGCCTACACCAATGGTAATTTTTTTTTCCCTTTTCTTCACTACGTTCTCCTTATTCTTATTATGATTTAAATGTAGTTATTTTTGTGGCAAAAGGTGGACTCAGACATCTTACTTGATGGTAGAAAATAGTGTGTAAAAACAGTAAAGTAAACATCTCATGCTGAGGTGATAAGCTATCATTATTCAACATTTGGATCAAACGGATGGGATCGTTGTAATCATTGGATTGGATTGGATAATTGTTTTTTTATGTTATAGGAAGGCATACAAGCAGACGGATTTCCTAATGGTAAGAAATTCACGCCGCCTAGAGACACCAAAGATGGTAATGGTGCGTTGCCAACCTGAGGTCAGGATGTTAGGCCTCGAGCAAAAGTAATTTTACCGGCTACCTTACACTCCGAACCGGAATACGTCATGACGTTATGGCGGCAGGAATAGGTTAGGCGGTGGTACCAATGCGGGCGAGTCGCTGCGAAACTCTACCACATAGTCAGATGTCACGGTGTTAGTAATGATAAGCTTATGCTCGCCTTTTACGAGCTGCCTGGCAAGAAAGGCAGATGGTCTATTCCACAAAGCAGCTCGGACCAACACGGGGACCAACATCATTATAAAAAAAAACGAGTAAGATTATAAACTTTCCAAGAATCTTCTACTCTCGCTCCCCGCTCGCTGTTGTGAGTAAGTAATAATGAACAAGATGAAACCTTTTTGTGATACAGATCAGACCAAAGGAGACTCAGTCTCGGTCTTGGTTGCACAGCTTAGGTCTGGGTCGTGCAAATTAAAAGGCGTAAGATCCAAATAAACATAGTACATGATCGAAACAAATTTTGTTCTAGAATACTCCATCGATTCATTTATACAGTGACATTAGACCGCCTCGTCAGTCGAGTGGCTAGCGTACACTACTAACTACACCCATCAACCGCGAGGCTTGGGTTCGATTCCCGACGAGGTTCAATTTGTGTAACTTGTCCAGGGATATTTATTTATTTTATAATTTCCTAATTGACAGGCAATCGACACAACAGCAAGTTCAGCAGTGGCCTCATCATTCCTGAGCCTGTACAGTGGCGCCATCAGTAGTCCGGCCTCCACAACGACTACCACTACAACGCCCGCTGCCGGCCACAGCAAGGCTCCCGCAGACACCACGCGTCCCTCCAACAGTCCGACGCTCGAGAACCCATTGCTGAACAACAACACGTTAAAGCTGGATAATGCCAATGGGAACACCGGTAGCAAGACGGCAAGGTGAGCATCTCATTAATCGATTCCTACTTTAGTTTGATCTTAAGTGGGCATTGGTAGTATTTTTTTGCACACTCACCAAACAAAATTAAAGGTATCGCTATCTTATTTCAACTGTAGAAACAGAAAGAGACAAAACACATTCAATGCTGTCACATTAATTTATTCTACAGATTAATGTATCTCGGATGTTGATTAAAAACGTCTCCGAGTTGACATGATCAGGTTACTGTGTTATGTGTAAAATGTTCTCTTTGTTTGATTGGAAAAAATAGCTTACCTGCACTTAAAATAAGTTAAGTTAGTGCCAAGAATTACCACCAACGTCCTTTTTCCGTATAATTTTGAAATTTTATTTCTATTTTAATTTTGATCTCGCTATTTTGACAAAGCCAATTAATAAAGATTTTCGTAACCATCCAAAATTTAAATATTACTGAATGCATCAGTTTTAATAAAGATTTATTTTTCAGTCCCGCTTCATCACCAGCTCCGTTGTTCAGACCATCGTTTCCTAACACCTTCGGAAACCCTCCATCTTTTGGAAGACAAAAGTGAGTAGTATACTTAAATTCTTAAGTCCTTTATTATTCTGCTATAGAGTAAATACCACACCCTTAAGTGATTCATTCTATTTTTATCAATAATTTTATTAATAAAAATTTATAAGTACCTATTATAAAGCAAGGGAACACCTCAAATTTTATAAGCAAATACCAGTTTTTAGCAACAAAGCATTTGTATTCAAAACATGATGTTTCGAATCAAGGCTAACATTATTTATGGGATGGAAGACCAATGCATGATTGGCACGTTGATCAGAGACATTATTCACTTGTAGATCAAAACAAATTCTTAATAAAAAGTATATTTTTGTGACAAACCTTTAAATTATAAGAACTAGACCCAGAATCAGATTTGAAAAGTACTTTTTAGACGTATCAAATAACCTCAAACACGGTAAGATGTTGGGAATTTTAGGAGTTCAAATAAGCACCTTCTGCCTCCATCATATCAACTCCATTAGGTTACAATATGTCATCATTAGATTTAGGTGTGTATCCTACAAACCTACTTAATCGGTTGATAGCCGCTTTAAAGTTGAGTTTCAAAATTTCACCCCGACAAATATACAAACATAGCAAATAAAATATAAGATTTTCAACGATGTCAAATTTATATTACCAACCTGAGGTGAAGATAAAATATTTGTAATAAGCTTACTAAAAGGCGTTTTAAACACTACAATGACAAGATTTCGTTTTAAATACCCAATTACAACCAGTGCAGTGGCATTAAAAAAGTAACTTAAATATTACATTTTAAGGTTAAGTCGTCATAGACATTATATATGTCTAATGTTACTTACCTTTGCTTTTGTATTGATTTTCAGCTCAAATACAAATGCTAATTCGTCGCTGTCAAACAATGCGCTACTCTCTTCCCTCACGGCTCTTCCACCAACAGGTAAAAAACCAAGAATTATATTTGTACGTCATTGCACATAGCCTATAACATTGCTCTATGGACAGTTACTTTACTATTTGCTGTAAAAGTCTAGTATCTCTAGTTTGTGGTAATAGTCAAAGACAAAGAGTATAATAATACACCTATACATGACGAGAAGACGGTAACAATAAGTTTTTAGCAATTCTGGTTCTAATTTTTATTAGAAAATATTCTAAAAAAAATTGGAAGGATATATCACCTGAAAAAATTAATCAGATATCTTCGATGTAGTAAAAATGAAATGGTTTAGCCCTAGCGAGTAATAACAGGTAAAAAACCAAGAATTATATTTGGACAGTTACTTTGCTATTTGCTGTAGAAGTATAGTATCTCTAACTAGTTTGTGGTAATAGCCAAAGACAAAGAGTATAATAATACACCTATACAGGACGACAATAAATTTTTAGCAATACTGGTTCTAATTTTTTTAATTTTTATTAGAAAATATTCTAAAAAAACATAAGGATGAATATATCATCTGAAAAAATAATCAGATATCTTCGATTGTAGTAAAAATGAAATGGTTTAGCCCTAGCCAGTAATATTTTTGTATACTTTTTTCAAATGTATTGCTAACTCATTCGTTTTGATGTAAACTTCTCAGGTGTTGGAGTGAACGCCGCCATGGCAGCGTACCAAAGCGCGTTGCTGTCCGCGATGGCTGCGCATACGCATTCATTCCCTAATCTAACTGGTAAGTATTATTACAGTTCATGGTGCTATTATTATTCGATTAATATACATGATAGTTAAACATTATTATTAATTTTATACGACGAAAAAAAAATTCGAATTATTTTTATATCTTTATATATATAATTCTTCTGTGAGTGTGTATGTCACTGAACTCCTAGACGGCTGGACCGATGTTGATGAAAGTTTTTGTACGTGTTCAAGGGAATTCGAGAATGGTTTAGATGCAGAATTTGGTCTCCTGGAAAATGTTTTTTTAATTATTTTTTTAATAATAAGTCGTTGTTGATTTTGGAATGTTTCACATCGGATCCGACAGACTGCGCTACTGTCGAAGCATTAATGTCAAGCGATACGAAGTTTGCTGGGTCAGCTAGTGTATGTATAAAAACTTACCGCGAATGTTAATGTGTCGCTATTTCTTTATATTTTCTTAACTGTTTTGGAAACAAAAAATTTGGATTAAGTTTGTCCTGTCGTGTTTTGTTTCGAAAAAAAGAAGTGCTTATTTTACACAAACGTGTAATACGAGGAATATAAATACTCTTTAGCAAGAAGTATACTGATAGTGGTTTTTAAACTAGACTTTATTTAAGCAATAAAGGCTCATTTGTAAATTTAAAGTCATTTTTATTATTCAACTTCATTATCTTTTCTGAGTAGACGTAGCCATTTCCTTTTAGCATTAATTTAGAAGGTTTTTCGGCAAACCAATTATCATGGCTTGTCGTGGCTTTTTTTCATCATTTCGCCTGTTCGCGTCCACTTAGTAAAGTATGCAGGTTTTGGGGAACATTTGATAATGTTCTAGATAGAGATTTGAATCAAAAATATTTTAACCTATCAGTATTCAGTAGTATAGTCTATTTAAAGCTAAGCGTTCATCTTATCTCTTTCATCTCTATCTTATCGTTATCATACCAGTAAATAGTCTTTGTAGCTCGGATGATGGTATTCATGATGATGATAAAAAAACATAAGAGTTCTGTTTACAAAAGGTTAATTTTTTATAATAAAAAAGGAAAATAAAATTGCGTGTCATTAATTAAAAAAACATCGTAAATATTAATTCCTTTAATTTATCACAAAAATATAACTAACACTAAATTTTTCTTTCAGCACCGACAGATCTTTCTCTCAAAACCTCAACAGCTACATCTATGCATGCGACTTCAACCGCGTCATCTCTGTCCGGATCTCTGTCCCAGAAGAGCCTTCTCTCGCACAAACTGTCCGGCGCAGAAGTAGGCGCGGTCCGGCAGCTTATCACCGGATACCGTGAATCCGCAGCTTTCCTCCTACGATCAGCTGACGAGCTAGAGGCACTGCTAATTAACCAACCATAGGACACACCGAAATCCGTTTCAGATATCCTGGGATACAAATTCGGGTATTTCTGAACGTAAAATTGTATGCTCTGGCTTCTAAGAACTGGATCACTTAATAATTATGATAGCCTTTTAAGTTCATTTCACAATTATATCGGTGACTCGTACTATCTGTCAATATTCAGGCCATTCATCTCATATGTATCGCCTAAATTGAGCGCGCATAAAGCTCCCTTAAGTAATATGTGAAAACGACTTATTTTTTCAGATATTTTTAAAAAAGTGTACATAATCCCAAAAATGTGACTTGAACTATATGTTGTAATGAAATTAGATTGAGAATAAAACACAATTTATTTGGCAAAACCTTAAAAAGTCGCTTCGGTTAGTGACTAACAAAAAAAACTTATTACTTGTTGGTTTTTATATATTTAAAAAAAAGAATCTTTTTTTAAGGAAGTAGAGGTATCCAGTTCTTAGAAATATCAGTGGTATACTTGTTATTTTCAATCACGTTGAACATATATTAGACAATTTCTTCAAAAATTTTAATTTTTGATTTAAATAAACATAAACGAAAATACAATTATAAAATTCAAACAAAATAGTCTTTTTAACCATTGAGGCCACCCAAATTTAAAACAATATTTAAACACCGTCACTTTGACAAGAAACTTACGACTCCTAAATCTTGAATAAAACCAGATTTAAGTTTGAGCCCCATTTTAGAATACAGGCTTAACTTTTAAGTTCTCTCTATTATTCTATTACCTAACTTAGGTATATGTTTCACCACGCCCGCAACTTGTGATTTTTTTCACTTTGTCCAATTTAACAACAAACAACGGAAAGTGAATATTTGTAGTAAAAAGATAGAGTTATGCTTGGTATAACTACCTCTTACCTTCATTATTTACCTGAACCATAAGTCTTTATAAATTGCCCTATTTTTTAACATAGCATTTAACGTAAAAGTAAAAGATACTTTTAAAATGTTCAATATCAACTACTAGAGATATTTGACTAAAATTAATTACTGAACCGATAAGGCCCGTAGGATAATGGAATTTAAAGACACAAGATATAAAGTAAGCACTGAGCATACTTGTGAGAGAGATGGGTAACTAATTTTGCTTAAAGAAGAAAATATCGGACTAAAACAGGTGTTACTTTGTCACGCAGTATACGTATTATGTCGGCATATTACTAGATGTTAGAGTGCAAGCATATTGAGCACCCTCTTCTGTTTTAGTAACTTTACTTTGAGATACTTTGTCTATTAAAGTTTTTTGGTCAAAGTTAGAAATAATCAAAGTGGTGATATCTTTTTAACACAGCTCTAACAATTGGAAAATTTTGTTTTTTTTTTGTGTGCGTAATCATATTAAGTACCATATTTTCTTTAAGAAAAACTTGGGTGCCGTAGTTTGAAATGTTTAATCAGAAATTTGCACATTTTTCATTAAGTACATCTAAAATGTGCTATAACCATTAGTACTCAATTACATTATAGAAAATCAACTTAATAATAATATTAAGACAAAAGTTTCAGAAAATTTGTCAGTCAGGAATAATTTGACGGTATACTGGTGTTACCGTTGCAAAGAAAATCGTATTCTTTGGTATAAAATCATCTTAGATATAACGTAGCGGTCGTCCTATTCGTGACCTGAAACAGGTCCATAAACTACAAAATATCTTATGGACTGTTTTTTGTTGGTGACATTGTAATAAAACTTAGAATAATGCTTTATCTCATTGTAACATTGCTAAATAAAAATTCGGCATTCGTACAAAGCTGCCATATTTATAAAAGTATGCCATTCTAAACTCGTCAAAAGAGTACAAAATTATTTTGTGTATATTTAGATTTAAGGAAAAAATCAGGGAGTTTTTAGAGTAAGTGAAAATTCGATTTCTTGCCTGGTGCGGTGATAAATTAGTGTTTAGTCCGGTAGGGCAGCTGATTGTATCATAAATTGGTGATCTAAATACATCATTTGGTAAGTTTTAGCGTAACAGAGTTTAAAATAGATTTTTAAATGGCATTCTAGATATAAGAAGCACGAATTTATTTGTTGTTTTGTATTATACTAATAGTTCAGTAGTATTTACAAACAATTAATATATTATGGTTTATTTATATAAGATATTGATGAAATTGCATTGGCTCCATCCAGTTTTTATTTGTATTTTGTGAAATATGATTTTGCTAAATACTGCACTGGAAAGTTTTGACAGCTCTCATTTCCATTGACAGTGTTACTAGTTAGAAATTTAATTTGGTTTTAGTATATTTTGCTTTGCTCAGTTTTATATTATTATGTGTATATCTATTCGTTACCATAGGTTTTATGGCCAGATACTAGTTAGTGTTAATATTAGATATTGCATAATGTACAAAAAGACAAATTTCAAAGGAAAATTACATCTGTGGACCCTTTTCGTATATAATTTAGGCCTTACCTTGTGTTGTTAAGAACGATTAGTGTTGTTCTGTTGTTGTTTATATCACGACATGTTTAGTTATCGTATTATTTTAATCTTTGGCCAGTTTTAGTTGATTTTCCCACATATAGATTAAATATGGATAGTTTTTCTTGAATAAGTTTATACAATAATATAAAATAGGTAATAATTCAAACAAATACACGCTTATTATGTTGCGACAGAACTTATAAACTACAGTTTTTTAAATGTATTAAGTAATGTAATAATCGAATATGTACGTTATGGATATGGAGGTAGTTCAGGTGGTTTTAATATTCCAGTAAGTAAGTACCTACTTGAAAAAAATACTTTGTCTTTGTAATATTAAAAAGTGTAATTACTTCTAAATTATAAAACGTAGCTGCGTTTTTACGTGAAAAATTTACTGCAATTTTGGATATTGTATCCTTTTTAATAGTTTGTTTTAAGTTGTTTTTAAGAAAGAAGAAAATATACATTTAAAAAACTGTAACCTGCAATGACAATGTACAATAGTTAAACTTTGCCAGTTTTAATCAATAGAATAACAAGCTTTTACGCCCGTTTTAAAAATTGTAAATTCACTTTTGAATACAAAAATTGCCAAAGAAATTGATTTAATTCCGTTTGTATACAGAGGTCCCGGTTATCGTGTTAATTTATTTTTATTTTGTATAGATTTTTTTAATATCATTCCAATATTTTTCTAAAGGAGCCTCCTTGTGGGTAGCTGATGTTCGCAGACGACATTGCGCTATAGCTTTTAAATGTGGAAAGATTTTACTGCTCTGCATTTCAAATAAAACTAAACCCACAAAATATGTAGAGATTGGGTGAAGCAATATTGAAGTTGTTCTGCCATTTCAGCTGCTTACAATTTGGAAGTAATATCAGAATACAAAGCGTAGAGTAACATTACCTATCGATATAGTCCGGTGAAGTTGTAAAAACCTCGCGGTTAGAAACATATTAGCCATTTCAGAAAAATACCTATCGTACTCTTGTGAACGATAAATGTCCTGTTCGCATGATAATATGTGTCCTACGGAACTAACAACGGAACGTATTTTGTTATTTTTTTTAATTTTGCTGCAGATAGTTAATTTTCACATATGCTAATAAAAAAAAATATACCAGAAAGTTGACAAGCTGTGTCGCCACTAACAACTCAATTGTATTGAATTGAGTTAGTGAATATATAGTGTGTACTTTCGTATACATATTTATTTCGTTTAACTGATTATATCTAAGTTGAACCACCGATTTTACATCGGTATATAATAATTTTATTTACAAAATTATACTTAAATTATTCCAAGAGTTATTGAGATCAGTAAACTTAGGACGTACGAAGAAAGTAACCTACGCCCATGAGTATCGGTTTGGGTAAAGAAGGATCAAAGATAAGGAAATAGGTATAAAAATACGTGGAATCAATGCTTTTATTATTTGAGACCCTAGCTAGTACACTGGGTGGATTGCTCAAATATACGTATTACGGCGCAAGTTCGTGTATTTCGTCTGGTTTAACAATATTTACACTGTATAGTACAAATACAATGATGCAGTTTCTGCCTACGACATTCTTTGTGAGTGTCTGTGGCCAAATTTGAAGTCGCTTTGCTTTTATATTCTGAATAATATCGCAAGGCCTCACGTTTCGTAGGTAAAACATGATTCGCGATTTTTTTAATAATTACGCGCGATTTGGTGGTCTTTGTATTCTCTACTCTTTGTATTCTGGTACAAAGGTTACAAAATTTCGGTGCATAGACAAATCTGTAATCATTGTAAATGCAGAAAATGTAAAAAGTATGTTTAGAGTATTATAAAAAAGTTGATTAGAAATATGTGAAAGTTGATGTTGGGATAGCGAAAAGAAAATGGTGGCAAAACGTTAAGATGAATTTGTTAGACATTAAATATATTATAATTAGAGATGTATAAATGGTTTACGATTATTATTAATTTGAGAGTAATACAGAAATGGAGACATTAGATGGCGATTGTTACTATTAACGATATGAGAATTTAGTTATAATTTTGCAATTTCAAAATGTGAGTTTTACAATTTTGAAAAAGAAAATATTAAATATGCTCATATACATAGATGTCAGTTTCATTTATAGACTAGCTGTTACCCACGACTATGCCCGTTATTTCAAGTTTTATAGCTCACCCGTTGGAATATTATACCATTACAATGGTCCGTTGCGAGAAGGACGAACAAACAAACACATTTATAATATTTGTATATAAATATATACGCCGTCCTTAATTTTTTATCCGAACGTGGTGTCGAGAGTCTCCGAAACCGAAAGAATATGAAGGAATATGATGGAAGCCTTGTCTGCAACTGTCTTAAGATTTGACCAGAGACTATAGATGCTAACGCATGATTTGACACGCGATCTCTGCCTACTGCTTGAGGGAGGGGAAGAAATGTATGTATGTGTGTTTGTAAGTATATTGTAACTCGTGACCCGGCTTGACTTCATTCTAATGACGAGGCGAGGCCATCTTCATTTCATTTAAGCATTGTAATCTTATCCAGGGTCGTAGATTTTGGCGAAGTCTCGCCCATACTGGTATTATGTCACGTCAGTATTCGCCGCTGTACTCCGGAGTGGAGAGTAAAGCAGTGGTAAAGGAACTCATACAAGCGGCATATTGGCTCAGCTCAGGGTAACAAGGCACTATAACTTTCTACCACTAGAGATGATTAGCAGCACATAGCTATTAACATTCTCAATTTTCAAAGCCCGGTGAAGTTGTAAGAACCGCGAGGTTGACAACATATTAGTCATTCAAAAAAAAAAAAGCTATGAACATTTGTCAGTCACGCAGGTCAGTCGACCTATCTTGGTTATTACTATAGTAATTAAAAAAAAGTATCTTCACGCCCATATCCCCGAAGTTGTAGTCAGAGGCACAACCAGGGCACCAACGACTAGCCGAAGACACTAAGTCCCACAATGTGATAGGTGGTAAGCCTATCGACAACCGGGCACATTTCCAATCCCGACCAACATATTTTTTTATTAGAAAATTGGAAAAATCCAATTTTTTTGTTGGCCGACCCGGGATTCGAACCCGGGACCTCATTTAGTCAAGTCCAACACCCGGACCGCTAGACCACAGAGGCGACTATCGTAATTAAGTCAGTGATATAACTGTAACCGCGATTGAGATCCGGTGGTTTATAAAAATGTCAACGTGTATAAGTACAACTTGTATGGTCCATGTGAATAAAGATTTTTCTGACTCTCACTGCCCTATCACAGTGGCTCGTCACAGTAGGGTTTAAGTTGTCATTACAACTGTTGTTATGTTACAGAAAGCATGACTTGTTGTTAGAGTCCTACGACAACTCGCTGCCATTTTACTTCGATCGTTGCTTTAGCTATATTTATGCTGCTACAGCTTATATCTGCTTAAGGCCCCATACTCAGTCAGCCAGAACAGCCAATCACCGCACTCCCCCGTTCCATGATTACTATGAAATATTGCGCTCTAAAGTAAACGTCTTAAGCGACAAATCACTATTTTTGACACTATAAAAGTAATTTGAAAAAAAGAATAAAAACTCAACACTTATTTTTTAGGTATAGTACTTATCTACGTTTATGTTAAATCTAGTGTCGATATTTTCACAATTGAAGTAGACAGATGGGTTTTGCTTTCAAAAAAGGGTTAACTTTTTGATTTTTTTTCTATCGAGCAAAGTGAAATAATCGTATTTTGGAAACACTAGTCTTATAAAGCATATTCATGCTAATCTTGTGTATTTTTGTCACCAATATCCATGATTGCTTTGTATGAAAAAAACATTAAACTGCTGACGTATTTTAGCGTATATGGCCCCTTAATTATGCGTTCTAGTATAGAAGGACAGTAGTGCGTAAAGACTCCATCTTTGCATGGTGCTCATTGGTGACGTGTGCTTTTTATCCAGAAATCCCTGATGTTGTTTTTCTTCTTACACTTCGACCGCCTCGTTGGTCGAGTAGCTAAAAACATCGACTTACCGCGAGGCTCGGGTTCGATTCCCGACGGGGGCAGGCATCTGTGTGATGAACATTTACATGTCTGCATTTCCGGCTCTGGGTGTTTATTAAATATATTCTGGTATGTATTTAAGTATTTCTATGTATTAGTATCGTTGACTAACACCCATAACACAAGCATATAATTTGCTTACTTTGGGGTTAGGTTCAATTTGTGTCTTGTCCAGAGATATTTATTTATTTATTTATACTACTAGGAAAGCAAAGGAATAACGTAATTCACAGAGATGTACCTACTCCGTAATACGTTTGCATCAAAAAGTAGCAGCTAAGTTAACTGCAGCTATTAACGACCTATCGAAAATCGGGAGGTATCACCGATCCATTTAACTAATTCAATTTCTTTCTTCTTCAGAAACTAATTCAATTTCTTTTTATTTTGTCGCCTCTGTGGTCTAGCGGTTCAGTTGTTGGACTTAACTACATGAGGTCGAATCCTGGGTCGGGCAACAAAAACAAAATTGGGTTTTTCCAATTTTCTAATAAATAAAAATGTTGCTCGGGATTGGATATGTGCCCGGTTGGCGATAGGCTTGCAACCTAAAACATTGTGGGAATTAGTGTCTTCACCTAGTCGTGGGTGCACTGGTTGTGCTTCTGCATATCTCTTCGGGAATATGGGCGTGAAGATACTTTTTTCTTCAGAAACTTTTTTTTATGATATTGGAAGGCAAACAAGCAGACGGATTTCCTGATGGTGAGAAATTCCCGCCGCCTAGAGACACCAAAGGTGGTAATGGTGCGTTGCCAACCTTAGGCCGGGATGTTAGGCCTTGAGCTAAAGAAAGTTTACCGGCTACGTTACCCTCCAAACCGGAACACGTCATGACGTTATGGCGGCAGGAATAGGTAAGGCGGTGGTACCAATCCGGGTGAGTAGCTGCGAAACTCTACCGCCTAGTCAGATGCCAGCTGTTAGTGACGGTAAGCCTATGCTCGCTTTTTACGAGCTGCTTGACGCAGGAAGGCAGATGGTCTACTCTGCAAAAGAGCCCGGACCAACACGGGGCACGCACGGACAATGTATACACATACGTGATTCACAATAAATATCTTAAATCTTTTTAAAGAAATTGAATTTTTAAATGGATCGGTAATACCTAAAGATTTTCGATTGGTCGTTAATAACTACAGTTACCTTAAACACTATTTAAAATTTACTTATTTGTATGGCTCAGAAGCAGTGGACGTAAATAGGAATGTGACAAAAGCTCATCTGTGTTTAAATATATATTAATTCTAGAGTTTTTTTTTATGATTTAACGATATCTGCGTTGGTGGCCGGGATGACAGAGGCAAATCTCAACCTGTCGTGGTAAGGATAGTTGCGCTCGTCGCTCATGAAGTAGTGGGAGGCGTTGATGATGAAGTCCATGTTGGAGGGAGACGCCAGGTACGAGAACATCGCTGGAAAACGTTCAGTGCCACATCTAGAAATAAAACAGGGCAATAACAAATTATTTGTAAGTATGAGATATTTAAAACACTAGAAAATCTTGATTGAGGTATTTTATTTTTTTGAAAATTTGTTTTATGATAGTTCAGTGTCTGTTCGTCGTTTTGTACACATCAATCTTCACTCCAAGTTACTTTTTCCCACAATTTTGGTATATTACGCTTAGTATTTTTCTTGTTATGTATTTATTATTTATGCTACCTAAAATTTTAATGTGTTTTCAAATGTTATGTAAATGTTTTTTTTCTTTACACCCAACTTCATTATTCTATCAAATCAAGTTAGGTTGACTGGTAGAGATACCATGTAGCATTAAGTCAACTTTTGTACACGTTTGTGTATACGTTTTAAATAAATAAATAAGGGACTTGGCGTACAGACCTGCTGAGCTTCCTCCACATCCATTATTCTTTTCATACAAACATCTTTTTTGGAGACTTAATACTTGATTCGAGTAATGCAAGAGCGACTTGGTTATGGAGTCCTACTTATCTATCGTGGTATTTTTTTTTATGACATTGGAAGGCAAACAAGCAGACGGATTTCCTGATGGTAAGAAATTCCTGCCGACTAGAGACACCAAAGGTGGTAATGGTGCGTTGCCAACCACAAGCCGGGATGTTAGGCCTCGAGCAAAAGTAAGTTTACCGGCTACCTTACCCTCCGAACCGGAACACGTCATGACGTTATGGCGGCAGGAATAGGTAAGGCGGTGGTACCAATCCGGGTGAGTCGCTGCGAAACTCTACCACCTAGTCAGATGTCACGGTGTTAGTGACGACAAGCCTATGCTCGCCTTTTACGAGCTGCCTGGCACAGGAAGGCAGATGGTCTATTCTACAAAGGAGCCCGGACCAACACGGGGCATACGGGATAGACGTTAACGTGGTCGTGTTTTACCAAAAAAATTATGTGTTAGGAAGCTAAAAGGTCACCTCAATACTTGTGTATTTTGCAGTACGTATATTATCCCCGTTTTGGTCTGGGTCCGCTAAGTAGAATAAACTATCTATCGTTTTGCCAGGCTGCTTGTAAGATTATAGGTTGAACAGGTCACTAGCAATAATGCGACTAATGGTAGGGTGTCAACCTGCAACTGGTCCGGGTAGGGATCCACCGCCTTACCTATTCCTATGTTCTGATCCGAAGGGCAGAGTAGCCGACTGACTTGCGTCTTGCCTAATATCCCGCCCACCGAATAGCGACCTAAAACCTAAAACATCTATCAATGGTGTCTACAGAAAACGGTTTTGTCTCTTACCATCTGGAAACTCATGTGCTGGTTCGCTGATTGCATAGAGCAGTGCTTATCCAACTTAGTCTTTTTTGGTATTTACAAAGAAGTGTTTAAATTAATGTCTAGGCTATAAATTGTAAAAAAGAATCAAATCGAGAGGAAAAATGTTTATAATCGAAGTAATAAAGTACCCCTATCGTCCATTGCCCATAGGTTTAACTGGCTAATGAAGGAATGAATTCCTACCACACCCGTAATTTGTCATCAATGTCTAGCTAGTGCATTAAATACTTGGTTTGAAGTTATCTGTCTGTGGGATGTACTGACGTAAGGTATTATAATTATAAGCTATTAAAGAATCTTACAACTTTCTTATGCCCCATGAAGCAAGTCCCCAAACAATGCCATCACTGGTGGCCGGTGCTCCCGTATCTCTCTGAAATATTAATTATTCATATTTGTGTAGTCTAATCTTAGATATTTTTATTACTAAAGTATCGGAAACGTTTTTAAGTTTATTTAAAACACAAAGAACATTTAAAAAATGTACAGCAAGAAATCAACGACTAACACTCCGCAGAAGTGAAAGTTTTAATTTTAATGTATGCATCTTCAATATTTTGGAATGGCTGAGGAATGTTTTTGCACGAATTGCTTTCATTATTATTACAAATATATAAAATACAATAATCGCCTCTGTGGTCTAGCGGTCTGGGTGTTGGACTTGACTGCATGAGGTCTCGGGTTCGAATCCCGGGTCGGCCAACAAAAAGAAAATTGGATTTTTCCAATTTTCTAATAAAAAAGAATGTTGGTCGGGATTGGAAATGTGCCCGGTTGGCGATAGGCTTGCCACCTATCACATTATGGGACTTAGTGTCTTCGGCTAGTCGTGGGTGCCCTGGTTGTGCCTCTGCCTACCTCTTCGGGGATATGGGCGTGAATATACTACAATAATCATTTCATTGATTTTGTTTAAGAGCAAAAAAATTATGAATCTTGTTGCGCGATCTTCAGGATACTTTACATACTTCACGCTACATTGAAAATATATAGCTCGGCGAAACGAAAATCACAGTATGAAATGCGGGGATAACATACAGCGGTTTTACTCTCCATCCGACTTACGAATACCCATCACAAAAAGTGCACAAAGCCGTTTAAGAAGTTTTCCCTTCATCAATAATAGAAGGCAACAATCCATCCGGAATTACTTTTATTTCTATATTATCTCTAACGCATCGCTAAAGCTATCAGACACCGATATGCACACTTATGCTTAAACCTTCTTACCTTACCTTATCATTTTAAAAATAGGTAGCAAACCTACTAGTCTAGCGGTTCAGTTGTCGGGCTCGACTGCATGAGGTCCCGGGGTCGATTCCTGGGTCGGGCAACAAAAAGAAAATTGGGTTTTTCCAATTTTCTAATAAAAAAACGTTGCTCTGGATTGGATATGTGCCCGATTGGGGATAGGATTGACACCTATCACATTGTGGGACTTAGTGTCATCGGCTAGTCGTGGGTGCCCTGGTTGTGCCTCTGCCTACCACTAAGGGGATATGGGCGTGAAGATACTTTACTTTACTCTATCTATTGGTGTGCGAGGTTTAAGGTTATTTGTTTTCGGACTGCGGATTAGTAAAGCTTTTTCAAAATTAACAAGCGGCTACTTGCGGTCTAAGAACCTTTAATAAAAACACAACATTTGATATTTTCCATCGTCGGCCTGGTATCACTTCCATATACTATTATTACTAAATGAAGAAACACTTTTTACGTAGGTACCTATTTTATTGATTTACACATTACAAAGATTTTATTATTATTTAAATGTCTTACCGGTTTAATTTTATATATCAGGGCTAAAAGTGGCTAAATCTTAAACTACCAATATAATTCATTTGTAAATATAAATCAATCTTTAACTTTTTTATTGGTTTAGTTTTTGTCTAAAGACAATGCTAAATTTGACATTCGTCAAGTTGCGACTTGCCTCGAGTTACCCGATTTAACAAAATCGGATTTAAATTTTTCAAAATTAGTCATAGGTAAATCGTCAAAGAAAGTCATGTCAGAGTCGAGTAAACAGATGACCTCGTAATCCAAGCTCATTTAATGAGATTCGGCGGCAACGAGAACGTAGGTAAACAATACTCCAATTTCTTCATGAGTCATTTGTGCACTTTCACTTAACAAAACTGTACAAAATGCAACTAGAATTGACTAATGTCACTCAATGTAAAC
Source organism: Calephelis nemesis (assembly GCA_002245505.1). Lineage (NCBI taxonomy): Eukaryota > Metazoa > Arthropoda > Insecta > Lepidoptera > Riodinidae > Calephelis > Calephelis nemesis. The sequence continues at coordinate 377,801 of NJDD01001300.1, read as the reverse complement.
ACGCCCTTCAATTGTTACGAATTATAAGGAACGAGGTGATCCGGTGAATTTCGTTCCACCGGTTCAGTTTGTAAGAAAAAAATTAAAATGTTGATTTTCCCAGTTTTCTTTCAGTCTAACGAGATAAAAAGTATCCTATGTTCGTCTTCTGATTCTTAGCTACCTATCAGTTTTCAGCCAAATTGGTTCATCGTATTTTTATTTTTTATTTTTTATTTTATTTTTTCGCCAATTTTTTCTTGGCGAAATTTTTTCTTTCTTTAAAATTTATAGAAATTTATCCCACGCACAGGGCAAGTGCTAAAAAAAATAAAAAATAACAATACGATGCAAGAAACGAAAGTTATGTCCATTCTAAAAAATGTGAATTTCATCGGTGATGAACTCATTTGGAGGGTACTCAGAATTGTGTATCTATAGGACATAACTACCCGCGTTAAAGGTTAGAAATGAATTAAAAATTTCGCCACGGGACTTGAATCCTCAGTAGCTCAATTGGTTAGAGCATTCGTCGGCTTGAGACGAAAGGTTACAGGTTCAAATCCTGTCTGGGGCGAAATTTTTTCTTTCTTTAAAATTTATACAAATTGGTTCAGCCGTTCTTGAGTTACAAATAGTGTAACTAACACGTCTTTCTTATAAGTACTTATATTATATGACTGAAAGAATTATTAATAGTTACATACTCGTAGTAGACTCAATACAGCAACGAATCCACAGCATCTATGCCTATGGTGTCTATACGCCAAAGCTGTCCCTTACCGTCCGGAGAACCACGTGCATGTTGACAAAAAAAATAGGAAGTAGAGTTTCTTTCGACGTATCTAAGAAGACAATAAGACTTCTATAAATTTTAAAGAAAGAAAAAATTTCGCCCCAGACGGGATTTGAACCCGTAACCTTTCGTCTCAAGCCGACGAATGCTCTAACCATTGAGCTAAAATTTATAGAATATTACCCTAAGCACAGGTCAAGTGCTAAAATAAAAATACAATAAGACTTACTGAGAAGAAAGCTGCTACGGTCCGATCTTGTGGTAGATTGGAATCACATAGACACGTGATAAGAACCGCTCGTGTCAATATGTTTTTTTTTATTGATTAATACTTACTGTACAAGGAGCTCGTTTGCCTGTCTGTGCCAAACATAAGAAGTTCTTGGTCACTGACACGCCGAACCGTTGCGTCACGTTGTTGCACTTCTCCAGGGACATGAACTCCGCGTGATACACTTGTAGAGGATCTGAAGATGACTCGAAAACGCCGTCTCGCTATTTAAAAAGTATTCGTTAAGTAATGAAGCGTTGCCTACTTGCACGCACTTGGAGGAAGTCGTCATACTCGTAAAAGAGCAATTCCATTGTAGTATTCCGAGTAGATTATAGAGCTGTATCTTTGCTATGTAGCTCGTAAGAGGCGAGCACAAGTCAAAATATAGACAAGACCATTGGTAGTCTATGCTCCAACTTGCCCAGTTAGGTATCCACTGCCTTACCTATTCCTGAATCCATAATAATCATGTTCCAGTCTGCATGTTAGGATAGCCGGTAGACTTGCACAATAGGCCTTCCATCCCTGAGGACAGCCAGTTTTTGAGCAGGAGCCGGCTTCAACAATATAGCTTAAGCTCTTAGCGGTAACTTAAGCATTCGTCAAGTGAAAAGTCTCTACTATTGTATAAAACGAACAATAAAATATAAGGCAGTGTCACACAATAGGTGACAGTACATTAGACTAATTCTGGAACAACAACAAACTTGGAACTTAAGTCTAAGAACTCACGGAGCGGTTTTTACCCGCGCCCGCGTCAATCGTACAAGTTTGCTTAACCACGACGGATGTGTGACCGCAAAAATCACCAGTCTCGTGAGTTTCAAAAAAAAACCGCAGTTCCACGACCGCCGCCGCGGGCGCGGGTGAAACCGCTCCGTAAGTTCTTGGCCTTAAACGTCAGATAAAAGCTCATGTTATGTCAATGAACACGCGCGTTAGACATAACGATAACTTTGATAACCGTGTGTCACCGTAAGATTACAAAAACCGTCAGTTTATAATCTATCCCGCGAGTTTATTTTGGACAATTTTTTTTCTGTCGAACAATAACACTCTACCTAAGTTGTAAATGGCTTGGGATAATTCACAATGTTTTATGGCATTTAATGACAATCAAGATTTTTTTTTTTGATAGAAATACCCAAATACCCACAGCGAAAGTAGCGTACAGGTTTACTACCACTGATAGCCAACCTGAACGTTAAATTCTCTGGGAGTATGACCGCTTGAGCATCCCTAAACTGCGGAGTGACAGTGTAGTGAACCAATTACAAGTGTAAACGAGCGGTAGACGAAACTTTAATAGGTAACAGAGCATTTCAAGCCGATTTTCATGCAATCCACACAAAATTTGACAATAGGCAATTAGTTCGTCTACAGTATTAGTAGTCAGTAGTAATTAGAACCTAAGAAAATAATTAGAAAGTAAAAGGCTTAACTGAAATAAGTATAACAATTCAATACCCTATGGCTTCCCCAACTTGTAATCCAAGCATCATCAAAAGCCGGCAACATGTTCACGTTGGGAAGGTCAGCTGCATGCACTTTGTCTGAAAACCTAAAACAAAAGATAAGGCTAGTAAAATAGATAAAATACATACATATCTTTAGGCCAAGTGCCTTGCAGAGTAGGCAGAAGGTTATAGATTGGCCTATACAACAATTTCTGAAACCTGCCTTAATCTTATCTTAATTTAAAGAAGACTAGCTGTCATATTTTTAGCTGTTGTTTTCCGAACTTCGTTCCACCAGTTTAGTTTGTATAGAAAAAATTAAAACTTTGTTTTTCCAAGAGGAACCTTTCCTCGAACGAACAATTCAAAACCAAAATTAGAAAAATCTGTTTAGTAGATCCCGAGTTTTAGCGAGACTAACGAGCAGCAATTGATTTTTACATGTTATTAATTCAAAATTCGTTAAAGCTCAGCAAATGTAGGTTAAAGGTTAATCAACCTCAGAGCAGAGTACATATACTGCCGTATGTATTCTCTTTCCTAATACCAGATCTATGATTAGCGGTATCTCAGTATCTGCTAGGCTCACTTCTCTTCCTTTTGAAAAACGATCTACAAAGATGGCGTCAAGTAAAGTTACCTGGCGTTTCAGTGACCCTTGTTGCAAAACACACAAAGTTTTTTAGATATTTTTAGAATGCGTTACATATAATATTGCTTTCAGCATTGTGAAACCTGCTTACTTTGCCACTTTTTCATGTGTCAAAGAGTTTGATTCGTTTTAAAAAAATATAGATATGTAGTATGAACACATCATAAGTAAACTACACCTAGACGTAGTACATTTCATGAAAATTCAAATTATTACCAAATATCTCTTTTATTTTAAAAACAAATATGGCAAAATCATTACCCACTTCTGGTAAATTTGCCATATGAAAATAAAAATGAAATTTTTGGAATTTATGGTGCTAAAAAGTAACATATTTGCACTCTTTCTGTAACCAGTATAATAAAAGTGAAACTTTTTAATATTAAGCTCTGGCAATTTAATTTTCTAAAAAGGTGCCAAATTCACCAACCTTTTCAAAATATTTCATAGTAAGAAAAAGTTAGGGTTAGGGTTGTCAAATATAAAAGGGTTTTACTAGTAGAAAAAAATATGTAAAAAACATAATCAACTTTAATAAGATCAACACACGCTATTATTCGTTGTGAATATGTATAAATTTCTATATTTTGTTAATTCCATAGATGCCTGCTTACATCATGTTTAACTTCCAGTTAGTTTCTTAACTTGAAGTAGATATCTTACGCAATAAAACAAAAATAGTATAAATTAACTATTTATCCCTAAGCAAAGTTTTTATTCTTTTTAATTATTTAAATAAAGATACATCGAACGTAATCGACCATAATCAGTCTTTAATGCTTACACGGCAGTCAGAGATATACATAAATGTGTACCTACCTATCTATAACAAATCAAACTATAAAAAACATGTAAGAAACTATTGTGAAATTGTAACGCTAGACAGTATTTGTGCAAATAACTAAATCACTTCACTTGTTTAATTATTCTAACCCAAAACAAAAAATACTTTTTAAATTTTTAATTAATTATTATTATAAAATATTTATAGGAAATTTTGTGGCAGCCCTAACCGCCAACTAAACATGGCAAAGACACCATCACGAACGTTGTGATTAGGGTTGTTGAATTTACCAACACCAATTCTGAACTACATGTGGCTTGTAACACAGTAAATCAGTTTCCATTTACGAGTAGTTAAAGAAGATTATGTTAACGCCAAAAAAGTACTTTCGTAGGCCATGTTTTACCTTGCTTTGGCAAAAGTTCCGGACTACTAAGTTTTACGCCACTGACATTAGACAAAAGTAACCGCCGAAAATGAGATCTCAAAAACAAGCTGGGTTGCTACATCTCATTAGGTGTTGCCAATTAACTCATAAATTTTACTATAAAGGCAAAAATATAATATATGACAAAAAACTGATATTAAAATGTCACATTTTCTCTCAAAAGTTGGCTATGGCAAAAAGCTAGCAGGTTTTACGGTATCAGAAATACTAATTGCTTTGAAACCCCATCGTTCATTATAATTTCTATACTACGACATTTCTTAAATCGAAATCATAATTATACAGTGAAAATTATTAACTTCATATAGTCATTGTATTTCTTGGCAAAGCAATGCTTTAGTTACAAAGCAAGGTGCGGGGTAATTAATTTAATGACTGAGTTAAGTACTCAAAGAATTAAATAGATGTCGAGAGTTTTTATTGTTAAGATAACTTTACTTGACTAAAATATATTACACATATCTAACTTAAAGTTAAACTTATAGTTTACAATCGCTCTGTGGTCTAGCGGTCAAGGTGTTGGACTTGACTTCATGAGGCCCAGGGTTCGATTCCCAAAACAGAAAGAAAATATGGTTTTTCCAATTTTCCAATAAAAAAATGTGTTGCTCGGAATTGGATATGTGCCCGGTTGGCGATAGGCTTGGCACTTATCACACTGTGGGACTAAGTCTCTTCGGCTTATCGTGGGTGTGCCTCTGCCTAAATCTTCGGGGATGTAAGCGTGAATATACTTACTTTAAAAGTTTACATCGTTTAAGAAATTTTATTCTGTATCTGAATTTAAAAATATAAGTTATAAGATATTTCAACTTGTGACTAGTAAAGCTTCAATGCCAGCTTAGACTTTTTTCCGTGTTACTGAATCTATGTTTTTCTATGATAGAGTAGGTAACTTATTTTAGATGTTCATACTTGTAATTAGTCAGTAGAAAGCAATGATTATCTCCGCCATATCATTAACATTTGCGTCCAAAACAATGTAACTGTGATATATGGATTATTTTAAATGGTGAGTACAAATTATGGTTATTTTCTTCTAGAATAACAAATCTATATATTAAAATGTGATACCAAAACTTTGGACCCCTTTTTACGAAAAATTCGCGGACGCAGGAGCATAAAATTTGGCACACTTATAGTTTATGTGTACAAGAAGTGCAGAACGCTAATATTTTTCAATAATAATGCTTATAAAGTGCATTAAATCAATAAATAAAACATTACCCACACTACCATTTGACACACACAAACAAATTCATTGATTATAACGATAAAAGATCATAGATGGCGCACCATATAGTTTGGAAATAAAGTAGTTGGTCTTGAGAAATGAAGATGGCGTTATTATCAACAAGATATTAAAATTTATTATGGTCGAATTTCGACCGGCGGGCGACCACTAGTTATTTTAATCGTGTAATAATTATCTTACTTGATGTTTCTGTCCAGAAGCAGTAAAGCGACATCATTGTCAGGGTTGCTTCGAATGCTCCACCTTGGATGTTTCAGCACCTCCTGTATCTTAGCCACTTGCCCTCCAGAGTTGGTGTAAGTGGAACCAGCTCGAACGCGCATTCGACTTATTCTATTTGATCTGATTTCAAGTAAAATTGTATGTAAAATTTATAAAAACTATCGTCGTTGTCAAACCAAAACCTGCTATGTGCACTTTTTTGTGATTTCAAGATTTTGACCATAGTGATTAGCTCACTACCTTATTTATCGTACGGAAAAACTGCTATGTGCTTATGACCAATATTTGTCGAACTATGGCCTCTTAATAAAATATGCTATGTGCCGCAGCTAAAACTTTGTCAAATAAAAACTGCTATGTGACATATTGCCACATAGCATATTTTATTTGATCATGACCAATGACAATACCTATTATAAAATCTGCTAAGTGTTGAGTTTAAACGATATTGTGCTCTTATAACCGCCTATTCATACAGAATACAATAATAACAAAGTATTGATATGAATAATTCTTTGTTCTTTAACACATTTTGTCTTTAACACAATATTTATGTGTAGGTGTACTGAGAAATTAAAGTGATAAATCTTAATGGTTTATTTACATTTACCCTCAAACTTCATAACAAATCCAATAATTGACTTGCCTTTGTTTAACTATACTCATATGCAGTCAGTTATTAAGTACACACGTATACATATCGTCTAGTTAAAAATTAATTTCGGTGTTTTCGAGTGAATGTTACTATGGAGAGGGGAAAGAGAATGGTTGATTTAGTTTTGAATTCGGCAAATAAATGTTTACAACATGAAAATGAGCAAAATGTTAGCCTACCTCACAGAGAATCAATGAACCTTAATAAGGAAATTGTTAATTACGATGAGATTAATCAACCGTCTACATCTTCGGGCGTATTTGCCAGCCTGTCAATTGATTCATCCCCGGAGCAGAGTGATAGTTCACCTATTCCTACAACCACCAAATCCAGGCGTTACATCATTTACACCAGTGATAGTGATTCATCAAGTGAACAACCAGTGCAAGAATCGATAAACAACATCGAAATTCCGGGTAGCTCTCAAACCCCACCGTTAGGTCAATCTATGGCTAAACGCCGCCGTTTACTAGGAAAATCATACATGGGATATAAGAAAAAAGATGAAAATCTAGAACAGAATACATCAAAAGCAGCTCGGTCTGTAAAAAGTCGTTGTAGTCATACTGCAATGAATAAAAAATCTAAACATAGTTTCATGTGTGGATTGGTATCAGAAGAAGAACGGTCTACATTGCATTCAAA
>NJDD01001300.1:359200-369232 GCA_002245505.1 Calephelis nemesis | reverse complement strand
TATACCAAGATAAAAATAGACTCTACATGGTCGAGGGATTATTGTTATTCATAAGTACCTATTACGTAACTTGGTTAACTTCCCCTTGTTGGTCTGGGCTCCTTTGCAGATTAGACCATCTGCCTTCCTGTGCCAGGCATCTCGTAAAAGGCGAGCATAGGCTTACGGTCACTAACACCGTAACATCTGACTAGGTGGTAGAGGATCGCACCGACTCGCCAGAATGGGTACCACTGTCTTACCTATTCCTGCCGCCATAATGTCAGCGCTTGCCGTTGACTTGTTCCGGTTTGGAGGGTAGGTAGCCGGTAAACTTACTTTTGATCGAGGCCAACATCCCGGCCTCAGGCTGGCAACGCATCATTACCACCTTTAGTGTCGCTAGGCGGCGTGTGTTTCTTACCATCAAAAAATCCGTCTGCTTGTTTGTCTTCCAATATTATAAAAGAAGGATAGATATGATTAAGTCCTTACACTGAAGATATATTGCTTCAGGAACGAATTATTTCATTTTCGACTTATTCTTTGTAACTTACTTCCAAACGCAATTTGCAGTAGTGACAATCATGCGGGGGTTTAGGAGTGCTCCTGAACACCAATGTTGACCACTCCTTTGAATAGATACGACGTATGGAAATTCAGCAACTTCCGCATCTCTTGCTGCTATCAATCTTCTGGTCTGGACTGTGACAAAATAAACGAATCTTTTGTAAGAAACACAAGATATGCGTCAAAAGGAAATATTGATAAGGTTTCTTCTTTTTGCTTAATACTTATCGCCTCTGTGGTCCTGTGTCATACATATCTTCACGCCAAGTCCCTTACGGAGTAGGCAGAGAGTATCGAGTGCCAAATCTCACCGTATTAGAGTCGGATATATAGTCTCAGATTCGTTTCCTAAGAGGGGCAACACCAATGTGTTTTTTTTTTCAACTTTCTAATTAAAAATGTTGCCTAGGATTGGATAAGTGCCCGGTTGGCGACAGGTTTGCCGTTTATCACATTATGGGACTAAGTATTTTCGGCTAGTGGCAAGTGTATATTTTCAGCTAGTCGAGGATGCTCTGACTGTCCCTCTGCCTACTTCTTCAAAGATACGTGCGTAAAGATTCTTCATTTACTACATCTGTTATATCTTCTTCATTTCCTAATATAGGTATAAAGCATTCCCACTTTTAAACTAAAATTTAGACTGAGCTGGATCAGTTCGTTTTTTAACGTTACTTGCCTTTAAAAAAATATTACCAAATCAATGTTAGTTGTACTTGAACTTTGGGACCTAAAAATTTAAGTACAAAATATTTGGCTCACTCTGTAGTAGCATTAATAGTGGCAACCTTACATTTTTTTGCTGTTTTATTTTGTATCTAACGCACTTTTTAATTTTAGCTTTTTTAAGAAATTTTGGATTCGGTTGCTTCTCCAATTATTTTATGTCAATGTATTTCATTGCACTTACATACGTGATTTTACCACCAAATAATAGCAAAAGACTCAAGTGTCAGGTCTCCTAAAGTCCCACTAAGTTCCTAATTCCCGATTAAGAATGTTAAATATTTTTAAGGTTTGGATATATCAAAATGAAAGAGTGATTTTTATTCAATCTTTATTTGTTAACAATCACAAAGTGAATTAAGTACCTTTGTTTTTAGAACTTCCTTTCTGTCGTAGGTTTTGATATCGCTTTTTGTTGTGTTTATTGGATCTTACAACTTTTTTATTAGATTTTGATTTATTGGATCTGCCTCTTTTCTTATTTCTTAGATTTGATTTCTTTCTGTTCTGTCGCAATTTTTGTTTTTTCAAATTTTTCGATACTTTAGTTTTTGAAGTTTTCGATACTTTAATTTTTGAACTTGTCGATACTTTACTTTTTGATTTTTTCAATACTTTAGTTTTTGAATTTTTATTTGTAACTGGTTTTCGACTTACAGTTTGTGTTGAATTTTTCTTTATGTCTTTATTTTTAGTGTCTGATTTTTTCCGGTTACTTTTCATCAAACTTGTAGCAGTGTTCGATAAATCCCTTTTTCTTCTTAAAATTGGTATTTGATATTCCGGCAAAACTTTTTTCACTCGCAATTTCCTTTCTTGTTGATCAAGAGAATGAAATTTGTCCGATGAATCTATATTTTTTAATGCCCCTGGTGGAAACGCAGTATAGTCAAACTCCGATTTTCTGTTTTTCTTAAAGAAATTTGATTTATGCGTGTATAAATTATATTTTTCATATTTTCGTGCATTTAATATTTTAACATTTTTCGGAAGTACCTTTCCAGAGTTATTTGTGTTTACTAATACTTTCGATTGTTGAGTATCCTCACATTGTAATATTATTAGAAATACAATTGGAAGTATCGAAGTAAATATCAACTTCATGACTGTAGAATGAATCTACATGACATTGACAAAATAATTTATTTAAAGTAGTAAAACATTTTACTGTTCTTTTATGTCCGTTTCTCAATTGAGCGATAACATTCATGATTTGTTTTGTGTATGAGATATATCGTTCTAGAGAAAATTTTATTGATTTTTAGACACTTTGTAATACCCCGTGGTGGTCCGACTTCGTTGAGTACAAAAGACTATCTGCTTCACTGCCAGGTAGCTCTTAAGAGGCGAGCAGAGATTAAACATATAGGTAATTACCAACAAAACAGCTGGTAGTAGAGTGTCATACAACAACTTGTTCGGGTAGGAATCCTCCGCCTTACCTATTCCTGTCGCCATAATGACTGTCATGTTCCGGTCTGGAGGTTAGGATAGCCGGTAGACTTGTACAATATGCCTAGTATCCCGGTCTCAATACAGCAACGCACCTGTAGAATCTATGGTGCCTATAAGCCAAGTCTGTTTCTTACTATCAGGAAAGCCGTGTGCTTATTCGCTGACCTTTCACATAAAAAGAGACCAAAATTTCGATGGATCCTGATATCCTTATATTAGAGGCTAGGGTGGCTACCCTACCGGCTGCTAGACTTGTAAAATAAGCCTAACATTCCGGTCTCAGGACAGCGAGGCATCTGTAAAATATATTGTGTATAGGCCACTGTTGTCTCTCACCTTGAGGAGAACTGAAATTGGTCGGTACCTATGAAAGGACAGACAGAACCACCGTAGGATTTATGATATATTTGTATTAAATATATATTAATACTAGTTGTTGCCCGCGGCATTGCCCGCGTGGTTAATGGTCCTAAAGGAACATTTTTTCGAGATAAAAACTGTCCTTTGTGTTAATCCAAGTTGCCCTCTCTGTGTGTGCCAAATTTCATGAAAATCGGTTAAGCAGCTTATGCGTGAAGGAGTAACAAACAAACGTACAAATTTTCTCATTTATTATATTAACAGGTTGAATATTGCACATTTAAATATACTCCTATCTAAATTTAAACTCTTTTTGAAAGTGAAAATACAAGTAAAGCTAAACAATGAATGTCAAATGCCAATTTTTGTAATACTTTATTTTGTGAAAGTGATATTTAATGATTTTTTAAACACCGCGTCGCGCCGTACGTACGTACGTACGTTTTTTTTCGGCGGCGTCTTCGCATCTTGTCGCGCGTTTAACTCCAACCACATGATTATATTCTCTTGCAGTTTAATCTGGACGTGCGATTTTCTTATCCGTCGTCAGTCCCAGCGCCAATTCACGCGTCTTTTTGTGACATCACGTGAGTAAACCTAACCGCGTGATCACATTTTGTGATATCATGTGAGTAAGTCCTCACATTACATATCACATTACCGCCAAATTTAATCTCGAGGTGCGATCTTCTTATACGTCGCCAATTGCAGCGCCAATTGGTGTAAGATGTGTTTCCCTGCGGGCGCGTCGTCGCACGATATTGCACGAGTCAATCTAACAGCGCGGCCACATTCTCGCACGAAGTACTCCAATTCATTTTCCAGCTGCCGACTGTCTCCTGAAAATGTAGATACATATTAAATATAGATTACCCCTATTTACCAAGCTGCATGCAAACGTAATTCGTAATTAATGTTGGTGTTAAAATGCGAAAGGGCATGCTCCGCTGGTTCGGGCATGTGGAAAGAATGACAGATGAAAGATTGACAAAGCAGATATACAATGCGAATGTGGATGGATGTAGGTACCCGGGGAGACCAAGGCTGACATTTCACGATCAGATCAATCGGATATTATCCGAGGGTGGTGTCAATAGTCTCCGAAACCGGCGTGTTTGTATGAAAAGGGTAATGAATGTGAAGGAAGCAAGACAGGTTTGTCAGGATCGTGAGGTCTGGCACTCGATACTCTCTGCCTACCCCGTAAGGGACTTGGCGTGAAGATATGTATGTATGTATGTATGTATGTATGCATGCAAACGTTAAGTATTCCGTATCTTTGTATGTAGGCAAGTATTTATACCCCAGAAGAGGTAGGCAGAGAAACAACCAGGTCACCCACGACTAGCGACTAGTGTAAGTAAAAAGTTATACAATTAATACAAGTATTTTTGATGAATCCTTTATCATATCGTATTTACAAAACATTTATCTCGAGTTTTCATACCTTTTGAACATAAAAAATAACCATGGAAGTTGTAAAACGTCATTATTGTATAGCGTGAGCAAGGAACAGATGAATATTACTCTGGGTAAGCTATTTCAAAGCGAGGTTTTGAACAAAAAATAAAAAATATAAAAAAATAAAAATATTTATTTAGCAGAAACCAAGTTACAAACTATTACAATTTTCCTGGCCCCCACACTAGGCTGAGCCTGTCCTATGGGGGAAAAACACGGATGCTAGTTTTATTTTATTCAACAATTCTTTGCTTATATCAACGTTACTTTAGGGAAACGAGAGTTGGGTGTGAAAGGAAAAGCGTGACAGTAAGATTAATACGGTCAAAATGAGAACGCTACGTTTTGGTGAATGCAAGAACTTTGATGTTACGCTCGCTGACCACAATCACAACCGTGAGATCCGAGAAAGAGTTGGATTGATAAAAAATGTAAATGAAAAAATGAGAAAAGACATATTTGCTAGTTCTGTCATGTGGAAAGACAGACAAAAGTTTGACAAAATAGATAAACAGTGCCTGTACCCAAGGGGACTTAGGTTAACATTCCAAGAATAAGCCTCAATAAACCGCCGTGTTTGTATGAAAAGAGAGCCCGGGACTAAAAACATTGTATTCTTAAACACAATCTAATAACGAAATAAGACGAAATTATTGCTCGCTTAATAACAAAGAAGCAATTTGATTCAAACGTCTAGTATTGTTAAAAAATGAAATGACTAGTTTACGACAATGTAGCAGAGCCAGTGTTTTATGAAAAAGTAGAATTGTCAATTCATACAAAACTATTACATATATAACAGAGCCCTTAAATCCACAAGACTATTTTAAAAAATATAGGTATCTATTACATTATTATTACCTTTGGCCATTCTCATATGTTGCGGCTGTAGGCACTTGTTCGCCAGTCTCGCAAGTTGGCTGCGTTCCGAACTGAAGGCCTCGTCCAGGTCGAACAGCTCTAAAGGTGGGGGAGGGAGTTCACGGAATATCGGCGCAAACACCTGTCATACAATAGAAAAATATTAGTAACAAATAAATCTAAAGAAAAAACATACAAAGCCTAAAAACTCTCACTTTATGTAATCTATTAAATATCATAAAGATGTGAGAAAACGTTAATTCGTAGAGGCGCTATTTTATCTATATCATCCATACTAATATATTGAGAGCAAAAATCTGTGTGTCTCTCAGATACGCTTTCACTGCTAAACTGTTAAAAGGCATTTAATGATATTTTATATGAGAATCTATATTCTAGCATAAGGTTAAAAAAACATAAGGTACTTTTTAAAAACTCAACACCCAAAGGACTACACTGAGGATGAAAGTTTGTACGTCAATAGCAATATTCTACGACAACGTAGTCGTGGGTAAACAGTTAGATATTTTTTTATTACAATCACTGTGTTTTTAAGACACTTTAACAAGTAGGTAACACATTATACCTAATGCGTGTCTTTAAAAATAAGATATTTTTTTTAAATTAATAAATAATAAATAAATATCTCGGGACAAATTACACAAGTTTAATCTAACCCCAAACTAAGCAAATTATATGCTTGTGTTATGGATGTTAGTCAACGATACTAATACAGAGAAATACTAAAATAGATACCAGAATAAATTTAATAAACACTCAGACCCGGAAAATGCAGACATCTAAATGTTCATCACACAAATGCCTGCCCCCGTCGGGAATCGAACCCGAGCCTCGCGTTGGTCTGTGCAGTTAGGCGTGTACGCTAGCCACACGACCAACGAGATTGCTTTCGGGTTTGTAACCAATTAATTAATAATGGCAACATTGATATCACTCGATAATCGTTCAAATTTAAACAATTTAATAGATAGAAGAAAGACAGATTAACATTTACTTACCGCAAGCTGTAGCGGCGGCAAAGGTGTTTCAAATTGCGGTGCTATGAGACGTAGTGGCTCGTGCTTGAGACCTAGCTCCTCATAGAGTCCTAGTACTTCTGGCACTATAACAAATTGTTGGCAATGTTAACATGATAAATACTATTCTATTAACTTTGACTGAATTCAAAAAAATGCGGTGCTATGAGACGCAATGGCTCGTGCTTGAGACCTAGCTCCTCATAGAGTCCTAGTACTTCTGGCACTATAACAAATTGTTGGCAATGTTAACATGATAAATACTATTCTATTAACTTTGACTGAATTCAAAAAATTGCGGTGCTATGAGACGCAATGGCTCGTGCTTGAGTCCTAGCTCCTCATAGAGTCCTAGTACTTCTGGCACTATAACAAATTGTTGGCAATGATGACAACATGATAAATATTCACTATTTGCTATTAATTTTGACTGAATTCAAATGTATCATTTTCCAATACACTTAAATGTTTTTCGTGCGTGATTGTAACTGCAACGCAGAGATCCGATAGAGCTCATTGGATACAGGTCCATAAAAGCTAAAGTGGCAATGACGAGACCATATAGCTCGAAGAAATGACTGTAGGCTCGTCAAGAAGTATTAAGTAATGTATGATTTCCCAATACACTTAAATATTTTTCGTGCGTGATTGTAACTGCAACGCAGAGATCCGATAGAGCTCATTGGATACAGGTCCATAACAGCTAAAGTGGTAATGACGAGACCACATTGCTCGAAGAAATGACTGTAGGCTAGCCAAGAAGTACTTTAATGTACTAGATGAGCCTACTGTAGTCACGTGTGAGAGGTACGTATGTCAGTCAGTTGTGACAACCCCATCGCCTGCTGTCGGGGATCTTGTAACGTAGGACGTACTGGACTATTCTACTAGTGCAGTCAGTCACTAGCTGACAAAGAGCTGCGGCAGCTCTCTGATTTCAGTTACCGCCGCCAGTCAGGTTACCGCCTAACCTACAGCTTCTGCCAATGTCAGAGCTTGCCATGCTCGTGTTTAATGCTCGAAGGAAGCGACATCCCAGTAGCATCTACGGTGTCTGTAGGCAACGGTTGTCTTTAATCACCAGAATAGATCCCTTGCTTGGGCTTGCTCATATAGATAATATTATGTAAATTGACACTTGTAAGAGGCCTGTTTGTGGTGTTACTGGTTTTTTTTTTATATATAACATTGGAAGGCAAACAAGCAGACGGATTTCCTGGTGGTAAGAAATTCTCGCCGCCTAGAGACACCAAAGGTGGTAATGGTGTGTTGCCAACCAGAGGCCGTGATGTTAGGCCTCGAGCAAAAGTAAGTTAACCGGCTACCTTACCCTCCGAACCGGAACACGTCATGACGTTATGGCGGTAGGAATAGGTAAGGCGGTGGTACCAATCCGGGTGAGTCGCTGCGAAACTCTACCACCTAGTCAGATGTCACGGTGTTAGTGACGTTAAGCCTATGCTCGGGGTAACACGGGGTAAAAACAAAAGTAGTTAGCAATACTTACAATGTGATAAGTTAAGTGAGAATAGTCTCCAAGTAAAGAGTGCATGCGGATGTAGAGGGGCCAGTCGCGGCGGTGGTGGTGTCGCTGGTTCAGCTAACGGTATGGAGCTCAGCCAAACTGTATCACCCAGAGTTCGGTACTCGTTCGTCTGCCCATGAAACAATTACGATTTAAAAGTGTTAACATTTTTTTTTAAATTGGCTTGATAAGGTCTGTGATGTTTCGATATCCCTGCCCCCTGGACAAGTTTTACAAATTGAATCTAACCCCAATGTAAGCAAATTATAATATGCTTGTGTTATGGGTGTTAGTCAATGATTCTAAAAAGTACATAAAAGTTCTTAAATAGATACCAGAATAAATTAAATATAACACCCAGACATAGTAACACAGTCATTCAAATGTCCATTATACAAACGCTTGCCCCCGTGGGGAATCGGCCCCAACACTCGCGGCTGGTCGGTCAAGTTAGGCGTGTACGCTAGCCCCTCGACCATGCAACGATGTCGATGCTTGAGGATCGACAGAATCAGAGACCAAGTTTATGAATTCGCTTTTTACTTTTGCTATTGTAATAATTGTTTTTGACTTCTAGAAAAAGAATGATTGAAGACCTCATTTGTATCTAGAGTACATTAAATATTACATCACCATGCTATATTTTAATCAACTAACTTTAAATGAAATACAACATAAATATCGGATTGTTATCTGAAGTCCAAAAGGTTGTCAGCGCACCATGTTCCTCTATGGTGACTATAAGCGACGTATACCTTTTCTCTGCCATCATGAAATCCATCTGCGTTTTTGATTTTCGAAACATAAAAAATCCACTTACATCAGGATCATCTACATCCACGGGATTCAGGTGCAATTCGGTAATACCGCCCAGGTGGTTGAAGATCATCTCGCGTATCAGATCGTTGCATTCGCTCTCAAGGTACTGGTCCGCGAAGAAATGACCAGAACCCATGACGAACAGCTTACCTGTATTTTTATGTGATGCATGTTCACTTCGATTGTTTCTTGGTTAAGTTAAACGTTTAAAAAAAAACGCTGAATAATGTTGCTTGGTACTGCTGAGTATTTCATTATTGCACAGAGTAGATAGGTATGTAAATAAATACTTTTTTGAAGTTATACTTCTTTGGCGCGTTAGGAAAAAATGATGAGGGTAAATTTTTACGATGCGCGCGCACACCGTCACGAAAAACCGACATGATGAAGTTAGCTATAGATAACATTTTAGTTTTTCAAAAAAAGGTACCTTAAATATTAAATAAACTTTATTTAACTAAATAATGCATTATAATAAAACTTTTAATGTATTAAATACCTTTTTTTCTATGGTTAGTGTCATTTTGTCTACAAATGTAAAATAAGGCAAAAGATAAAATTTTTAAAAAGATTTTTATCTTATTACGCCGAAGAAGTATAACTTCTAACGCGTGTACATAAGTACACACACAATTTTTTTTACAGTGGTATTAGTATCGTTGAGTAGGGCCCGAAATCAGGTAATCAAGATATGTAATAAGTATATTTTATAGGAAATCAAATTGAAAATTTGATCCGACCTATATCGCCAGGAATTACCTAGTTTACTTTGACTTTAGATCAATAATTAATTCATCCAATTGTCTATAGATATTATTTGCCTATTGATATTTTTAAGGTATCTTTTTGTGTTGTCAAAGTACAGCGACCAAGCCCACGGCTCTCCTAATGGTAAAAGAGAACCATAGCCAATAGACACCATAGTTGTTATAGGTGCACCGCTGTCCTACGGCTGGAATGTTAGGCCAATTGTGTATGTGATCGGCTATTCTACCCTCCAGGCCGAAACATGATAGTCATTATGACGGGAGGAATAGATAAGGTGCTAAATCTCTACCAGGGTAAGTTGCTGCACAATTGAACCCGGTTCAACATGGCCACTAAAACATTAGTTATTCGGTCTTTAGGGAAGAATCAATTGTATAGTGAAAGTTGAAAGAAAAAAGAAAATTGTATGGTGAAAGAGAAGCATACCTATATCTATAATATAAAAATGAATCGCTAAATGTGTTGGTAAGC
>NJDD01001300.1:320284-334206 GCA_002245505.1 Calephelis nemesis | reverse complement strand
GCGTGCGTGTGTGCATGTAGTGAGGATTAGTAATCAAATTAAATATTTTAATAGATAGGTACCTGATAATGCGGCACCGAGGTGATATGACGTATGACCAGCACTGCCGCTGCTGCTTGGAGAACTAACATAAGGTGAATAGCTAGGAGCGGCGTAATATCCGCCGTATTGTGCGACGCTGTGATCCGCATATCCAGAAGCATAGCTACTGTAATCCTAAAGAGAAAAAAAATCACCTGTCACAATATTTAGGAAAAATAAAAGTCTACCTTTTGACAAACAAGCAGATGGATTGCCCGATAGCAAGCGTAACTAATGCTTAGTACCGTCGTACTCGTTTAATTGAAAAGACAGGCTATTACACCGGCAAATAAAATATTTAGCAAGTACTGGCAACTATTGGAATTTGCTTTTGTAAAGCAGAGCCTAATTTCGGAATTATTACCGTCTTTCTACAGAAAGAAATAAACGGTCGTTATTAGTTGAATGTCAATTTTAAACAGTGTTTAGCTAAACAGGCGTCTTAACATTTTTTGTAGTAAGGCGGTTAGAATTTGGGCTTTTTCAAAGCAAAAATGAAAAAGCTGATTCTAGAATAAATTATACCTATTTTCAATTTTGACCTCTCCAGCAATATGTTTTTGCATTGCATTTATTGGTTAGATAAAAAATAAAAGAAAAACACTTTTTTTTTAAATTTTCCTTTTGATAATTTATTTAGAAAATGAAAAAACTTTTGTAATCAAACCAACATGAAAACGTTTTTCATTCCGCTATAACTTAAAGTATTAAAATAATTAATCATCACCATTGGAATTTAACAGCGAGTTTAACGTAAAAATATTGCAATTATTTTTGCAACGTTGAACTTTATAGATTTCAAATATACGACTTTACGACTGTCCATGGTTACGACGTAATGATGTTACATAATAAATTCAATCAAATTTATATTTACTTGATATTGTTTTAATAGTAACAGGTACTGAGAATATATTATAAAACTTACTTGCTGCGTGTTTGGAAAGGTTTGAGCCAAGCTCCCGTTGTAAGACGGGTAGGCATACGGCGAAGGTTGCGATCCGAAGCCAGAACTAGCAACACTTCCCACCCCGCTCACACCGTATGCGCTGAGATACGTTGGTGCCGCTTTACACGATGTCCTGGAAAATTGTAATTAGTGCCATTATGATGTCTTACTTTACTTGAACCCCCGACGTACTGAGAGGGAGGTGTTATAAGTTTGACGTGAGTGTGGGATGTACGTGGTTTCGTGTTTTGGACGGAGTTTGAAAGCTGACGTGTATGTTGTTGACTTGCAGTGCGAGTACCTGTGCGTGTGCGTGCGTGCGTGCAAGCGTATGTGCGTGCAAGTGTGTCTATGTGCGTGTGTGAACTGTGAATATGTTTGTGTATGTGTTGTCATAAACAGGTGGTATGATGTAAGTCACAAAATATAGATACTTAAATCCTTAATAATACTTCAACATAATACATATACACATTAGAAAAATAACGTTAAACCAACTCAGTATGGTGGTTCGTTTTTTACAAAAATAACTTGCTTCTACGGATCCTACTAGATATAACTGAGGAACACTCTAGCTTAAGAGGGCCATTCCCGGCATCAACGCGCTCGCGTTGAAAAGCTTGTTGTTTCATCCAGCGCAATGTAAGAAAAAGAAGCTCAGCGAAAAAAGAGAGATAGCGCCTGAGAGCTCGGTTTGCATTCGGTAAATTTCAAAAAAGTGAGAACATGATAACGTTGAACGAAAAATAGTGTAAATAAATTTCATAAAACATGTTCCAGGAAAGAATTAGTAGTTAATGATAATAATAACACCCGGTAATACTGTGTTCTAGGGTATTTAAATGACATAATATACGAATCCAATTTCCAATTAATTTGCCTTCATTGCATTTGAAGCGGAAGGCTTCTGAAATCTAAGAGCAAGGAGTAACGGCAATGATATTTAAAAAGTATATTTAAATATCATTTCTTTTTAAATACCATTGAGTATCGGTAAAAAGAATTAAGTACCTACACAGATTTTTTTTTCTTTTTAAATCCTTTAGCGCTTACGTTGTTCCTGTTTTATTTAAATCAACGAAACGCTGTCACAAAACAAATAGTGGTGGTAATTTTGTTGCGCACTCACTAAACTAATTTCAAGTTATCGCTGTCTTCTTTCAACAAAAGCAACAGAAAGAGACAAAACACTTTTAGCGCTGTCAAATTAGAGCGTACACGTCATTTCTACAGACGTTTAAACTATTACTCGGAAAACGTCGATTAAAAACATCGCGATTTGACATGTTCAGACTAATCTGACGTGTCTAAAACGTCCCATCTCTTTTATTTTGTTTCATTTGAGAAAGATAGCATGCATCTAAAATAAGTTTAGTTTGTGAACAGCAGAATTACCACCAGTGTATACCTATTATAATCATTAAGTACGCTCTAAGACCAATGACGGATATTGGCGGTAAAGGAAACTTTACCTGTTATTAGTGTTGTGCGTTGGTGGGTATGCGGCGTAAGACTGATTGTAGAGAGTTGATCCGACGTATGATGAAGCCGTACTCCCGCCTCCATACTGCTGCATACTGATGGAAAGTCATAATCATAAAAAATTAAGTACATAAAGTAAAACTGCAATAAATTGACTTCAGTTATTTCACTACCACGTCGCAAATTGTTAATTTTACCTAATCTATATTAATAATTTCGTCAATAAAACATAAAAAAATAATGATTTTGAGTCGACAACATATATCAGCAAAATTCGGATTGTCGAGTATTTTGTTCAATTCTATGTTAAATTTTAATGTGTTGACAGACAAATCACAGTCGCCATCTTTGTCATCCGTTTTGTGACGTGTAATAGAGATTAGAGAATATTCCTCTGCTGAATTCTCGGATAAGTACCTACTCATTGCAATTTGTTTTGTTAATTTATGTTACTTTACTTTAAATGTTGATTTAAAAAAAACTTTGGCAACTTTTATTTACTAAATTTATTAAACACAATGAATGAAGCTATACGAATTTATGTTTTGCTTACACCTTTAATATTCCTTGAAAACCGGCGACTACAGAAATGTCTACCTACATTTTGCACTTAGATGTATATTATGAGTCATATTTCACCCGAGCTTAGCCGGGTTCTTATCTAGTGATTTGACAATCAAAAGACAGTTAATGACTCCATTATGGTCGCACATTAATTTTATCAACATCCCTCTAAGACCTCGACCGCTATGATCATTATGATCATCAAAGATGTTGTCAAGGTACATGAAAATGTATGCATTATTTAGTATAATATATCAAAAACTGTTTGTCGGATAATTATACAATGACCTACCTACCAGAAAAAGAATCATCGAAATCGGTTAGTAGATAATTGATAAATAAACCGTGCCTGGGGGATGTGTCGTTAGAATGTGCACTTTCGTCTTTGCGCGATCGCGTCGTTTCGCTTGAACGATGCGTTTCGTTTCAAAACGTTATCGTTTTTTATAAAGCTAGAACAATCATAACTTGAAGCGATATCGTGTAAACGAAGGTAATGGCCGAATTTGTATGAAAAAACAAAATTTTGTCTATGACGACACGACTTAAAACACGTCAATATCAAATTTGTTATTTGTCAATTGTCAGACGTCTAACGTCTATCGCCGACGTCACGTTTTGTTTGGCACGAACGTTCTACGCTTTTTGAGTTTGACATTTATAAGCGGCCCGAAACGTACGTTTGTTTCAAGACGATGGTGGTTCATTCTAACCCCCCAGACACTATAGATTTTGTAGATACGCTATTACGTGGCCGGCTTGTTGGTTCTAATGTGTAAGCCTACAGTCTATCCTACCCTCCGGACCGAAACATGGCAGTGACAAACAACGTCAGTGTATCGGCAGGCAATTCCTGGATAGGTTAAGCGTTGGATCTCTACCGGCCAAATTCCTGTACAGTATTACCACCAGTGGTGTTAATGGTAGCCAGCCTAAGATGCAGATTCTCTATTCCACAAAGTTATCCTGGACCAACACGGGGAAATTGTCCTGAATAGCTCGTTGCTGTGAATATTGCTTCTGACTACTACACGTTTTTTTATACAACAGGAGACAAATGAGCGAGTGGGTCACCTGATGGACAGCGATCACCGCCGCTCACGGACATCCGCAAAACCAGGAGTTTCACGGATTCGTTGCGGACCTTTAAGGAATAAGTAGATTCCTAAGTCATATTTGCTTGAAAGTACTGCGCAAGCATTTCCAACTTACCTATTATAATACTGGTAAGACAGCGTGGACTGGTCGTACGGTAATGTTTCTCCGTACAGCGCCACGTCTGCTTCGCACAGCCCCGGACTGCGCACCTCGCTTTTGACACCGCCTCCTGCATATAACGCACAAACAATTTAACTTCTGTCCTCTAAATACAAGAAGTAGGACACCGCTAATAATCAAGGGACAAAAATCACAAAACTAATAATAATATCTATCCTTTTTCTACAAAAATTGAATCTAACCCCAAAGTAAGCAAATTATATGCTTGTGTTATGAGTATACTATAATACATTTAATAAACACCCAGACCAAGAAATACAGATATCTAAATGTTCGTCACACAAATGCCTAAATAATAATAATATCTATCCTTTTTCTACACAAATTGAATCTAACCCCAAAGTAAGCAAATTATATGCTTGTGTTATGAGTATACTATAATAAATTTAATAAACATCCAGACCAAGAAATACAGATATCTAAATGTTCGTCACACAAATGCCTAAATAATAATAATATCTATCCTTTTTTTACACAAATTGAATCTAACCCCAAAGTAAGCAAATTATATGCTTGTGTTATGAGTATACTATTATAAATTTAATAAACACCCAGACCCGGATATACAGATATCTAAATGTTCGTCACACAAATGCCTGCCCTTATATCTTACGGGCGCACAGGAAAACCTATATTCGAACGGCAGGTGTTCATGCTAACCACAACATTTCGTTTATTGCATCGTGTAAGACAGAGTTCAAATGAGTATGTTGTTATTTTACATTTACTACAGAACCTGCTGTTGTTCACGACTTCGTACATACATTACATCTTACATTACATTTTTTCTTATGATAATGGAAGCCAAACAAGCAGACGGATTTCCTGATGGTAAGAAATTGACGTCGCCTAGAGCCACCAAAGGTGGTAATGGTGCGCTGCCAACCTGAGACCGGGATATTAGGCCTCGAGCAAAAGTGAGTTTACCGACTTCCTTATCCTCCGAATCGAAACACGTCTCGAATCGAAGCAAGCACTGACGTTATGGCGGCGGTAATAGGTAAGGCGGTGGTATCAATCTAGGGGGAGTCGCTGCAAACCCTTATCCCTTCCAAATCAGAACACGTTAACGGCAACCATTTGACATTATGTAAGGCACCGTCTTACCTATTCCTGCCACCATACCAATCCGGGCGACTCGCTGCGAAACTCTACCACCTGTTAGGATGTCAAGTTGTTAGTGAGGGTAAACCTATGATCGCCTTTTACGAGCGGCCTGACAGGAAGGCAGGTGCTCTATTCTGAAAAAGAGCCTGAACCTATACGGGGGATACATATTACATACAATATTCACGCCAAGTCCCTAAGGTCGTAGGTAGATATTATCGTGTTTGTTTTATAGTGTTTCTACCTTCAAAAAACTTGTAAAAATCGGTTTGGAGGTTTTTGCGTAAAAAGTGAACATACAACCCGACAAAAATATTAATAATCCTCGTTTTTGGTAACATATCCTGTTTACAATACATCACAATAAATGTTTATAAAAAAATATTTCATGTACATATTTAGTTTTATATCTGTTTTATTATACGAGTATGTAAAGATAATAAAAAAGCCTGTTATTTGCCAAATTAACATTTATCTCTTCCATATTAACTTAAACAAAAGAGATACAAATTTGGAATACTTACCCGTACTATCCTCATTCATTAACCAGGCGACGGCAGATGACGAGGAGGTTGAACACAAGCCACTCGCTGAAGTCAGGGGTAGCGCCAGTCCGGCGAGTGACGAACTCGTCGTGCATCCGTTCGCCAAGCTACAGCTTTCTACCTCTGAACTGGGTAAGCCCAAACCGTCCACTGACGTCAGACTTAAGGCGGAATTTGCTGAGGTGTTCGTGTTTTGGAATATAGTGGTTGCTCCTGATACTAGTAGTGTTGGTAGAGTTGCATCTTGCAGTAAAGATGGAGGCGACTCTGATGTTGATTCAGATTCACAAGGGCTTGTGTTGATTTCCCCTGATAATCTGAAAAAGAATTAAACAAATTATTTAAATTTCTCCATGTTGATCCCGAGCTTAAGAACACAGTGTAGCTGTCTACCTAGCAGTCTCCTCCTGTCATAAATAACCTATGCCTTCTAGATATCTAGGATGGGGTAGCCGGCAAACTGAATTACACCAAACGATTAAAATCCGCTGAGAAGCCCAAATATCTGAGGGGGTTAAAGTGTCCCTGCAGCCTTTGATCTTATTATTATGTTTCTAGGCTCAACTCTTACTGTTGTAGTTTTTAATATCAAATTTTTATAATTTTTGTTGCTTATTCATCCTGACCTTCGTGAATCGATACACAAAAAAGTTAAATTTTGGAGAGAGCGAGTTTTGAGTTTTTAAGAGAATAACTCTTCTTCGATCCCTTCTCCATTTTCCATTAGGTGGGCGAGGTTTATTATACTAAGTTATGTATAACTATACTAAAAAAAGACTATATTTTCGATATACTGTATTTTTACACTGAAAAATATGTTTGCTCCTTTAAAAAGTGGATCCAAATGAATAATAGTTTAGCTTAAAGCAATGAAGTTAGTTATTGCTACTCCGGCTGTCTCCTGCGGTATGTAGAAGACACCCAAAGTTTGTATAGTTTATTCTCTTTTCCTTCATGTTGCAACAATCAAGCAACATGCGGAGAAGTTCCACCAACATTATAATTCAGTAATCAAGACAGGAACTAAACTTCTATTTCGTGAAAAGTGATTTCGCTGTATGTTTCTGAAATGTGAGCACAGAAAAAGAAATTTCTAAAACTACTCTTTCACTATTTTGTAATTACTATCGCCGTTTTCTAGACCAAATTCTGAATCAAAAACACTTAACGCTGTTTACTGAATAGCTATGTTACACAGTAATTAAGCTATTACTTGTAATTTTAAAATATATTGAATCACCACGTCAAACGTCTATCTTGACACTTCGCAGTTCCAAGTTTCAGCCAAAATAGTCAACATGATAATACTTTTTTTTAGCGTTGCGTCGCCCTTTTGGTTACTGCAATGAAGATTATTTTGTACTTGACGTACCTAACTAGTTTGGTAGAAACTTAACCATTCTTGTCGGTGTCAAAACACCAATGTTTGCCGTAGTCATATTGTGCTTGTTGGTGGGGTATTCGGTCAACTTGCGCACAAGGCCTAAGATTAGAACTTGGACTAACAACAGACTCTACATTTATGAGCCAAGGTTTAATCTTTTACCATCCCTGTTCCTAACATTGCATCCTGACTGTACCACTATCATAACATACCATTATCATAACATGTTAAAAACATTATTTTTATAGATTTAACTTTTTTTCCAAGTTTTAACAAAACTCACTCAAGTGACCAAATAGCTTAAAATCTAGAATGTAGAGATACATTTGAGCAATATTATTTTTATTATTAATTTCAATTTAAAGAAAAATTGTACATACATTTGTCTTAACAAAACCGGGTTTATTCGGGTGTTGGAAGTTTTCAAACACATGATTGTATTTAAGCGGTTACAAATTATCAATGTTTAGAATTAACTAACAATTGTCACAATATTAAAAATGTAAAAAAAATACAGAATTAATCTTATATTTCTTTTGAATTATATAATTTTTGAATTATACAAATAATGATACGTGAGTTTAGTCCACAATAATTCATCAATCGACAACCAAAAACTGTAACTTAAATAAAATTTCCACGCGTTCATCCTATCCTATTAATATTACAAATCCTATTAATATTATAAATGCGAAAGTTTGTATGTATGGATGTATAGATGTTTGTTACTCTTTCACGCAAAAACTACAAAGCC
The DNA here is from genome assembly GCA_002245505.1 of Calephelis nemesis. Classification (NCBI taxonomy): domain Eukaryota; kingdom Metazoa; phylum Arthropoda; class Insecta; order Lepidoptera; family Riodinidae; genus Calephelis; species Calephelis nemesis. Next base: position 326,062 of record NJDD01001300.1, on the reverse strand, counting down.
GATTACGATGAAATTTGGTATGTAGGTAGCTGAAGACTCAGAATAACATATAGGCTACTTTTTATCCCGGAGTTCCCGCGGGATTAGGACTTACGCGGGTGAAACCGCGGGGCGCAACTAGTTTACAATAAAAGAAAACGATTACTATTTTCTATTTTTTATTAGAAAAATAGGTAGGTACTAATTTTTGTATTTTGCAATTTTTAGTACGTATTATACGTTTAGTGCATCATTTATTACAAAAAACAAAAAAAAACTGTAACATCAGGACGCTTCCAAAACTAAAATCTCAATCTTTCATATTAATTATACTTTAATAATACTATTAAAATGCATCGAGTAAAAGTAGGTATTAGGAAAGCAGAACTTGTGCAAAGTGTAAAACAATTAGATAACAAAATCCGGCTGCGTTTACGAAATCATTAGGCAGATTAAAAAAACACCCTCGTTTAACAAAACATCGTAAGACAAAAATCCATTAAAACGCTGTTTACTCGGACGTGTCATTTTATAAACAATCACTTAGCCCAAATGTCTTAATTTCGGAATGAAAAGAGGACGAACGATTAACCATTTAATAGTGGACTTTAAGTCGAAATTACTTCCTTAGTGGTATTGTTGGTTTTAATTTCTGGTGTATGTGGTAAAAGATCAACGATATGGTCGTCTAACTTTATTTATTTTTAGATCAAATGATGCAATTATTATTTTAAACTATTTTTGGACATTTTATTTTAGATCAATACCATGAATTGTGAGTGTACATTAATTAATTTAGAACATAGGTAAAATTTAATCTCATTTCAAGTAAGTGTAACTTTGTATGATTGTATTAAATCAATTTATTATTAATATTGACTGTAAATTGGTTTATTTGTTTTGTATTAATTTGTACGCCTTATAGGCAGAATATAGAGTTCAAATCAAATTTGTTAATAACTTGCTATGTACCTATATTCGAACAATAAAAGAATTATAAATTATGAATTCTGTATCTCTTTTAAAATTAACAATAGAAAGATATTTAAGATATTTATAAAATAATTCTAAGTGTAGAATTATTCTATTTATCTGTTATATATGACGTAATATATTAGTCTTCTATCCTACTCTACCTTTTTCCATCTATCACGATTCCTCACCAACAGATAAATCTTAGTTTATAATCATATTGCAAAAACTGTCAATACCATTTAAAAAAAAAACTTCTGAATTTTAATCAAAGTTATTATTTCAGCAGACGGATTTCCTGATGGTGAGAAATTCCCGCTGCCTAGAGACAGCAAAGGTGCGTTGCCAACCAGAGACCAGGTTATTAGGCCTCGAGCAAAAGTAAGCTTACCGGCTACCTTACCCTCCATACCGGAACACGTCCTGACGCGATGGCGGCAGAAATAGGTAAGGCGGTGGTACCAATCCGAGTGAGTCGCTGCGAAACTCTACCATCTAGTCAGATGTCACGGTTTTAGTGAAGGTAAGCTTACGCTCGCTTTTTACGAGCTGCCTGGCAGGAAGGCAGATGGTTTATTCTGCAAAGGAGCCCGAACCAACACGGGGCAAATACTGCTATTTAAACATGTATAAAGGTTGTGAAGTTTAATCGTACTTACCTATTTTTAGTTACTTTACTACTTATTAATAATGAGCAGGCCGCGGAGTTTGACGCATGTTTCAATTGAAAGGTCATGATAAGCAAATCGTAAACTGTTTGTTTTAAATTACAAGCCATTAAAATTAATCACCAAAATCAAAAAGCAGATGCCAGTGACGGCCCCTCATGTTTAGTGGATTTATCTAACAAAATGTTTACACGTGGTTCGATGAATACAGCTCGATATCAATGCCTGTGAATGCGCTCGCGCCATTTCACCCGCGCTGTCAAACATTATGGCAAGGGTTGTCAACTTGAGTAAAAATATTTTTATTTCTTATTACCTGTCCCGCCGAACTTCGTTCCACCCGTTCAGGATAGAATAGAGTACTGTTTTTTCCACTTTCCCTGCGATTTTCCTATTTTTTCTCTCCATAAAAACCTTATCGTGATTATATCTACCCCGTGTTGGTCCGGGCTCCTTTGTAGAATAGACCACCTGCCTTCCTTTGCCAGGCAGCTCGTAAAAGGCGAGCATAGGCTTTTCGTCACTAACACCGTGGCATCTGACTAGGTGGTAGAGTTTCGCAGCGACTCACCCGGATTGGTACCACCACCTATTCCTGCCGCCATAATGTCATGACGTGTTCCGGTTCGGAGGGTAAGGTAGCCGGTAAACTTACTTTTGCTCGAGGCCTAACATCCCGGCCTCTGGTTGGCAACGCACCATTACCAGCTTTGGTGTCTCTAGGCGGCGGGAATTTCTTACCATCAGGAAATCCGTCTGCTTGTTTGCCTTCCAATGACATAAAAAAAATATATCTAATTAAACCTTATCGTGACTATAAATAATGTAATAAAAAAAGTATTAACCAAATCGGTTCAGTCGTTTGGTAGTTAGTTATGCGCTTACTAACACATTTAGCGATTAATTTTTATATTATAGATTTCATGATAAATAAGTTACCTTTTGCACCTTAAAAGAGTTATGGATATGTTAAATTTCAAATATTTTTGGACTCTCATCTGTTTGTCTAAGTGTTCGAGTGTTATGAAACGTTCACTAAACTTAACCAATTTTGAATTAATTCTTATTTACGAATAGATACCTATTTAAATCTATGAAATATTTTCACAAAGCTACAAGGGCTAACAAAATATGTCTATGTTTGAATAATTTAAATTGTTGTTAATGGCTGTAAATACGCAAGCCCTTTTTCAGCAGCGCTTTTGTTCACAGGACTGACGTACTCTTTATTATAGCTAGTACATTTGCAGACCCAATTTTAATTGCTAATTGAGTAGTCTGTCGACTAGGAACCATGAAACAGAAGATGCAATAATTAAATACATATCAATTACGCAATAGAAACCTGTGATTTGTATTTACCGCTCGCTACTCGTACATAGTTAAATTAAATTGCATATTATTGCGTCACATAAAAATATTGTTGAAATAAAAGTTTACGCCAAGCAAATATTTTTGTAATCATCTTTTTGTTACAATTCAAACTATTTTGGTGACATATATTACGATCAGAAAAGCTTTGTTTTGTCTTTGTCTATGTTTGAGAAAAGAGGCAGAGAACTGTTTTTTTGCAATTCTGGAACAACAATCATAATTCGGATTATCATAAATACAAAAATTTCACACGCTTACTCAGACCCAGAGATTTGATTAAAAATCGTATTCACAAAAAATCTTGACTGAAGTGAGCTATCAACATCGTAATCATTATCTTTATTGTTTTGTATCTATACAAATGTGATAGCCCTAGCATCGATGTCACGCTATTGAATATTTAAAAGAAAATCATTATAATTCACATGTCGCCATTAATTTCGTAGCATCAGTGTATAAACTCTTATGAATAAACATACTTATTCCTAAAGAGGTATTAAATAGTGAAAAATTATTTAGATTTTTAAATGCTTAAGTGGTTTTTTATTTAAATTATTTATAAATTAGGTATATATTTATTTGCCATATTGTGCTAATTTGTCGGTAAAATGTCATTGATGGTATAGTGTCCAAATACTAACATAGTGACTAACATTCCTTTTTTTGATGTGATAAGATATAGCGAACAAGCACATGGCACTCCTGGTGGTAAAAGACAATCGTGAATTACAGAGTACTACCTATTCCGGCGAACTTCTTTCCGCCCGTTCTGTTTGTATGGGAAAAATTAATATGTTTTTCCTAGTTTCCTCGCTGTTGCAAGGGATAAAAATGTACCCCATATCTTTCTCCCGGTTCTAAGCTACCTCTCCATTTTCAGCCTAATCGGTTTAACTATAACGACTTTCTTCTTTCACATTTTTTATTGTTTTTAAGGTGTATTCTGCTATTCGAGGCGGAGACAAATCAAACGAACCAAAAAATTGAAAATTGGTCCAGCAGATTTAGAGTAATAAGTATTGTAACAAACCCGACTTTCTTTTATATATATAGATACACACCATAGATGTTATGGGCACGTCGCTGTCCTGTGACCGTTATGCCCAATGTGCCGCTCTACCCATTACTAGGATAGCCGGTAGTCGGTAAACTAAAACTTTAACTAGTCTGCGAGTAGGTATGTCAGTGACGTGGAGTTTGTGGCTCGCCGTAATCATAAATGTATGTCCATGGTGAGCCAGGAAGAGTCTTGTTATAGTGGTAGAGACTAATAATAGTACCTAGTGATGACATTTGTCATCAGGCTTTACAATTCAGGCTTAATTATTACACCTTTGATGTCTTATTAGTATTAAAATCTATACATGTAATACTCGAAAATCTGTAGAAGGGTCAATTCTGTACATTGAAAATATTGAAAAAATAAATAGCAGGGGTGTTACTGGATCGATACCGAACCCAAATATGTGATTATAAATTTTTTTGTCTGTCTGTCTGTATGTTCAGGTATCACGTGAAAACTAACGGATCGATTTCGATGAAATTTGGTGTAGTTGTACCTTATCATCCTGGACATAAAAAAATACTTTGAAAACTCTTTTTCAGTTTTATCACGCGAAGACCGACATTCGCGCAGACGGAGTCGCGAGCGGAAGCTAGTAAGAATATGGATGATAATATTGGTTATACCCCAGTGGAACCAAGACTTTAATAAGGGTTTAAGCTTAAAATTATTTTATTCTGTGTTTATTAGTAAGAAGGTTCCAGTTGGTGTCTACTACTTCTGAAGACGACCTGTATATTTTTTTAACATCAGAAAATCCATCTGTTTTTTTTGGCGTCCTATACTGAAATAATTTGATAAAAAAAAATTTTCATTTAAAACCGCCAAAAGAGGCTATAAATTAATTAAGTAAACTTTATTAGCACGTTTTTAGAATGTAATACTACTAATAAAGTTTTATTTACAAACCCAATTAATAACACAAAACATGCATTTGGCGACTTTTAAAAATAAAATGTTAAAAAAGGTAATTACACGAAGAATTATTTATCATAGAAATTAGCGATGAGTCAGATAATATCAAAGACAGTAAGAGTAACCAATCCATCTTTCAGATAAACAGGACTACCCTCAGTGCTGGATTACCCAAAAGGCCAGACCAGGCGATGGCCTGGGGCATCTGATGAATTTGACATGATTTTTAAAAAAAATAAATAATCGTATTTATTTGTTACCGTTTATCTAATTTTGTTGTTCGATTGTTATTTTATGCCGATTTTAAAACCTTATATGATATAAGAGGTGTTTGCAATACCGAAATTGCGAAAATAACCGTCAATTTTGCAATATTTTTTGAAAAAGAGGGGGCCCACAAATTGAAATGGCCTAGGGTAACCTATGGGCTTAATCCGGCACCGACTACCCACTTTCTTTTAATACAATTTCTTAAATGTAGAGTCCATAGATGCCAAAGGTGCCTTGCTATAATTGTGTCTTGTTTTAATAATAACAATAATAATGTAATAAAAAAATCTTTTGTAGTATTTATCCTAAAAAATATTCAATGTTTGGTGACACAAATTCCGACACACCTAAAATAAAATATCTTAACACTAAAATTAACATTACAGATGTAAACTAAACTCGTAACACCAGTTGTTTTATAAAAATGTTAGTTTTTATTGCAAATTATGATGAGATTTATGATGATTAATAATTCGTTTGACTGTTCCAATGTTATTATAATAAAAATCGTGTTTGGTCAATCATTTAGCACACAAA
>NJDD01001300.1:283502-295000 GCA_002245505.1 Calephelis nemesis | reverse complement strand
CTCATCGCATCACGCTTGAACGGATATACCAATTTTGATTGAGCATTTTTATATTGGTTTTTGTCAGAGGAATGATCATATGAATAAAATAACATGAAAATTGGAGGGAAAGTGACAAAAACTACATAAAGTAATTGTAGCTTTTAATGTCAAGCAATACGAAGTTTGCCGAATCGGCTAATACATATTATTATATGACCGATTTTGCTCATTTTTTTTGTTGTGTGATTTATAGTCAGAGGAAGGTTCATATCTAGGGAAAACTGTGAAATCGCAATGAAAATAGGAAAAACAAAATTTATTTTTCCTCACTCAGACTGTTAGTAGTTATTAATTCTACGAGTATCTATGTCAAGCGGTATAAAGTTCGCCAGGTTGGCTAGTCTTAAATAAATACAAATTTTCATAAAAAAGCACCTTCTTCCGTCAATCATTACCTTAAATTTTAAGTTACAAGACTTTCCCCTGAGACGATCGAATCCTAAAATCTCGCATTTCTTACTATATCAATATATTAATTCATAAGCAATACCAATTCATATTTTAATGAAATTAAAACGTTCTGGAAGTTTTAGTGAAATCTGCTATAAAATCAATAAAAATCTTTCGATATATTTCATATCAAAATGTCAAACTTCGATTTGATCGTTGATTAATTACAAAAGAAGGTCCTTAAGTACATTTTTCTATTTTTATATGTAACAGCTACAATTTACCAATGTAAAAAAAACGATCTAACCGACCTGACGAACTTCGTATCGCTTGACACTTAGTAGCTGACAGTTTGTATTGCAAACATTAAAATGTTGTTTTTTTCTATTTTGAAGTGAAATTTTTCCACTTTTTTCATATGAACCTTCTCCTTCTGATAGCTAACACAACAAAAAATGAATCACCAAAATTGTTTCACCCGTTCATTCGTGATGTTATTGACCAAGGTTAATAAGGATTTTATAAATATAACGGAATGTATACGTGTAGTTTTTTATATGCACATTGGCAGCAAGTAATGAAAATTTATGGAAAAACATGGAAAGAACCGGGCAATTGAGAAAAAACAATCAGAAGTCAGTAACAACTGTTTAATGTTTACCAGAGAACTATAAATGGTAAAGAGGAAAACGCATTTAGATAAAAATGAAACTTTTCCATTTCATTAAACCTACTTGAATTTATTATTCTGAATTCTAGAATAATGTAATTTATGTCCTATAGCAAAAAAGCTAATATCGATTGAAGATTCAAAGTGGGTTACGACCAATTGAGCCTGTTGGAAAATTAACTGAACAATTTAAGGAGTACTATCGAGAAAGACATCTCGATCGATAAATCGTCGTCTCTTCGGCTATCAACTTGTACAAATTTGTTTTTATTGGTGTTATCTCTGGGTGGCTCTGCTTTGTACTTTATTTATTGTTTGTTTTTACAATCATTATAATATACTAAATATTACGGGGATTTGTTAGCTTTTTCTTGAAATGGGTGTGGAATGTTTCTTTTTTTACGGAGAACACGGAATAAATTGGGTTAAACTTTTGTTTAACAAAGATTTAGACGAGATTTTTGACGGTAAGAAATACACACAGTAAAATAGTGACATCAAAGATGGTCAAGGTGAATTGCCCTTTCCTAGTAATAATGCCTTTCCTAGTATATTAAGATTTTTTTTGTGCCCGGTTGGCGATTGCTTACCACGTACCTACCACATTGTGGGACTAGTGTCTTCGGTTAGTCGGGGGTGCCTTGGTTGTCGTACCTTTTTGTGGATAGGGACGTGAAAATATTTTTTTGAAATGTTTTTTGGTTTCAGGTTTTTAATGTCGATAGAGTTGATGTGTTCCGGTTGGGAGGATAAGGTAGCCGGTACAATTACTTTTGCTCGAAGCCTAGCCTAGAAGCACTGATGTTATGGCAGCAGGAATATATTAGACGGGGGTATCAATCCAGGCGAGTCGCTGCGAAACTCTACCACCTAGTAGAATGTCACGGTTTCTGTGACGGTAAGCCTATGCTCGCCTTTTACGAGATGTCTAACAGGAAGTCAGATATGTAGTCTATTCTGCAAAGGAGCCCGGACCAACACGAAAAAAAAGTCTTGCCTGGGTAGGGATCCACCACCCCTACTTATTATATATGACTGTCATGTTCCGATACAGAGGGTAGGGAAGTGGGTAGACTTGTACCATAGGCTAAGATACAGGCCGCAGGAAAGCGAATCACCTGTAACATCTATGGTGTCTACAGGCCACGGTTGTCTCTTACTATTAGAAAACCTGGGTTCTTGTTCGCTGTGATAGGTACATAAAAAACATTGTAATATTGAATGCGGTCCTTATCTAGCAGTGCTCGCACGGAGCAGGATAGGAGGAAGTTGGAAAAAATAAGAATTTTCCTTAACACTTATGACTGTCTAGTAGCTACTTCGTTCCGACTGGTGGTTCATTGACGTCTCACGTCGTTATTAGCTTCCAATGGAAAACGTGGAGTGCTACGTATTCGACGTGTCTGTGTGTCATTCAAAACTTTTGAACGGATGGACCAATTTCGATGCGTTTTTTGAAAACAGGCATGCTTGAGATGCTTTTTATTTATATTACATGTAGGTATTGTCGGAAACTCATTGAAATTTTTGAATTTTAAGACAATGTGCACCCTCATTGGTCGAGGGGCTAGCCACATCAGTAGAGAGCCTAACTCCATCGACCAACCCCGAGGCATGCATGGGGGGCGGGCATTTGTGTTTCTGGTGGTGAAGAAATCTGTACTTGTATCTATTAAAGTATTTCTTTGTAATATTATTGTTGACCATAATTTATTTATTTATTTATTTTGACCATATTACCCATAAAAAAGTTTATAATTTACTTTGGGGTGAGATCGTTTTGTATAATTTATTCAGATTTCATTTATTTTAAGTTATGTAACGACAGAATACTTGTTCATATGTCATGTCAATGAAAAGTCATAGCTAAAAATATTGTCAAAACTTCAGTTTTACTGTATGAAATAAAATATACCTGAATAGTGTATCTTTCAACATATTAATATATATCTTTCTTAATATTCGAAATTAAGTTGTGAAGCTATCCATATTAAAAACTCTTCATAGTATATATAATATAATAACATATAATAAAGAGTGGTTTTGGACTAGGAGGCTATGTTCTGAAAGGGTAGTCATTTTTCACGGATTTTAAATTCGTTGTGCATTGTGTGTGCCATTCGACTCTACTTTTCGCAATGTTTAAATAATGATAAGTAAAATTAATAGGTACTAACCGTATTAATATTCTGACTATATTAGGTTTTATAGCCCTTCATCGTCATAGACCGGGCAGTGATTTATCGTGATAAGTTAACATGTCAAACGTGGTGTTTAAGTCACGGTGGTTATTAGCGTATCAAATGGATGGAGCTTTATCTTCTACGTAACGTGCTATTGCTGTCCCGCATTCCAAAATTAAATCGTCAAGCTATCCATGTCTGTAAAGTAACTCTTCATAGTTATGATAGCCTGGTATCGGGTGGCTAACGACGCTCTGTCCCGTAGGTGTACCAATGACACCACAGTCGATGTATTACGACTTTTTAATGGGTCCTAAAGATTAACGAATGAATGGGTAACATGAGATCTGACGCCATTCGACTTGGAAAACATAAACAGTTTGTCCGCACTCGTGTTTGTGTGTATCCAGGTGATAAAATTCGGTTTTACTTACAATGGATTTAGGAACTACTTACCAAAGTATAGTTGCTGACTGTGTTTATGGTCTAATCGATTTGTATACTAAACTAGCTGTCCTGGCGAACTTTGTTCCAACCGTTCAATTTGTATAGAAAAATAAAATATGGATTTTCTCATTTTTCTTGCAATTTTCCCGGATTTTCTCTTCAAACGAACCTTTTCCTGTTAATAACTAACACAATACAAAAATAATAAGCCAAATCGGTCCAGTCGTTCGAAAGTTATACGCTTACCAACACATTTAGCGACTCATTTTATATAATAGACTTTAGCCAGATTTGTTCAGCCGTTTGAGAAGCAAAGAAGTAACAGACAGCCAGACTTCGTAGACAGAATCTTTAGCCACTAATATTCTTAACATTCTTAATAATATTCTTAATAAGAACATTTACGATGGCTTTTGCAATCCAGTCACATTATTTTCACTCTCCCATTTTAGGTATTCATTTCTAAAATAAGAGATAGGCTACTATGAATCAGTAACCAGGTAAACGATGTCATTTTTTATCAAATTACAAAACTCTAGTAGGCCTATCTATAACCGTAGGTAGGTTATTGAATGTGGATGTAAAACTTTTAAATTTAAAAGTAGCCTCTGTCATCGTTTTGAATTTCCAGATCCGGAAACCGAACCCTGGACCTCATGTGGTCAATACCAACATCAGAACACTAGACCACACAGGAGAGGTTAATATTTATGAAATAATTTAATTTTATTTGTTAAACCAATGAATACAGTTTTCTTCTATACTTTAAAAAAAACATAAAAGATTTATAAGCTTATACCTAAGTTATAAGCCTCTGTTGTCTAGCGGTTCAGTTGTTGGACTTGACTGCATGAGGTCCCGGGTTCGAATCCCGGGTTGGGCAACAAAAAAAATTGTTTTTTCCAATTTTCTAATAAAAAAACGTTGCTCGGGATTGAATATGTGCCCGGTAGGCGATGGGCTTGCCACCTATCACATTGTGGGAATTAGTGTCTTCGGCTGGTCGTGGGTGCCCTAGTTGTGCCTCCGCCTACCCCTTGGGGGACATGGGCTTGAAAATGCTTTTTACCTAAGTTATTTTAGATAATTAACAGACACTTCTTCGGTAACAGTTTTGTTGTGACTTGACTACCTAGCCTAGACTCAGATATAAATTACCACCATATTGTCAACACTCGCCATTATCGTGATCTGGCATGGAAGGGAAGATTATGTATTTATTATGATTAAGAAATTTGCCAGCTTCTTTACCTACCGATATTAAAAAAGAGACTGTTTTAAATCCCTTGTCTATACTTTTTGTACAAATTCTTGTCTTTTTGTTGTTTTATTTACACGGAATATCATCTTGACATAAAATATCATAAGAAATAATAATAATAAATGTACCTGTACCTATTACGAGTATATCACATTACATAACAAAAGTTACTTTGTCGACTCTGAGTTTTCAATATTTAAAATATAGCGCTAACTGTAAATCTAGGCCATTAACTGTATTTAGTCAATATCAATTATAACTAATAACAAAAATGGTAATACAACTGAAAAATAATAAAAAAAATACAAAAAGGCTTGTTCAATTTAAAAAACAGTAATTAAAAGAAAAAATAAAAAGCATGCAAACATGCATCATGCAGGTTGCAAAATGCAAATTAAATTAAAATAGTAAAGTAGTTGTTAGACAATCCAATTCAAATATTTTAATGTTTATCTTATAGCTTCATATTGAACTTTAAACATCCAAGGAATCTATGAATGTAACATTGAGTAAATAAATACAGTTTGGATGTAAAACACATTTGATATTTCTTTTTTACCAGTTCTGTAGTTTTAGAAACATTAAAAAAAATGCTGTCTACATTTTAAAACTGATCTACATGTATAATTTTTACTATTTTAATTGAAATTTAAGGTAGTAACTTAACTAAAGTTATTTCACAAATTTTTAATTTGCTTAGATTATTAACAACTTGACATTGGTTTAATTTACATTGATAGAAAACCAATGATAGATAGTCTAACGGCTGCTTTACAAAACCTATAAATGATTGGGTAAAAAAGTGCATTGCTTAATTTGTGCATAATTTTAATTAAGATAGTGCATGGTTTAATTTGTGCAAGTGGTGGTGGTATTTGGTTTCTAACCTTGGGCTCGGCGTGATCCAAGTTGCACCGCGGTGAAGAGCCGCCGAGGTAGCCGCACGGCATCAGTGTCACCATTTTGAACCAACCATAATGATCACTCACTCGAAAACACACTTGACAGTTTTTTGCGCGGGAAACAGTTTTTGAACTGTCATTTTATACATTATTTTTGCGATTGTCTCTTTTGTATTTCTTTTTATTATTCATTTCAGTAATTATAAAGGTAAAACCTAAGGGAATATGATAAAAAATATAATGGAGAGAATATCGTAAATAAATGAAAGTCGACGGATATTAAAACAGCTAATATTTACTTTTCTATTTCTTTGCAACATTTTTTCAATAGTAAGAGGATTAAGACAAGTCTATCAAAATAACTATTAAAAAATTCATGTTTAGGTGCTACTTTTTAGCGGTATTAATGGAATTGACTAATTGTTTCGCCCTTTTTGTTGTTTATAAATTTAAATAAAAATATGTTCACGTTTACAATGATTAAAATCTATTAATACTTCTCATTATATAAAAATAACCTTAATTAAATAAAGACATTTTTAAGAAACACCATGTAGATATTTAGTCGAAATAAAAGTGATTACTATAGAATGTTAAAGTATTAGTTACGTGTAAAGAGCTAGATCAAAAATTATAAATTAATAATCTATCAATGAAAATAAAATAAGCGTTACATATAAGCTAAAACTGCCATGACCGATTATAACGCTATGCTGGTGGCTAGTTATTAAAAGGCTGTTAGTCATCGCCCTACGTCAAAGAAAAAAAACAAAAGAAAAAATTACACAAGTCCAGACCACCCACATGGTTTTCAAATTCGAATGTCGATGGAACGTGTTCATCAAGTTGTCAAATCGAGTTTGACGGATAAGAGTTGGATTTTTTATAACGTTTTATACAGTTTGGCGGCTTCTGTTGTTGCACGAACCTTGAGTCAAGAGCTTTATTAATTACATTGTGGTTAATCTACAAGCAATAATATTCAAGATTGATTGAATTATGTATTTGTTTTGACTTTTGATTTTTCTTGAAAAATAAAATAAATTGAATTTTAACATTTTTAAAAACGTTTAACACACAACTTTGTATTTTTTTTTTTCATTTTTATTTTTTAATTTTTTTATTACATAACCAGCATTACTAAAATGGTTTAGGTGGTGAAAGTTGTTGTAAATACAGGAAGGCAATCAAGCAGTTTTCCAAAAGATAAGAATGATAGTTTATTTTTTGATACCAAACACGTTAGAGGCAGTATTCCAATTTGGTAGTAGATTTAAGAATTAAATAAATAAGTATGTTTTCGGTTGAAAAAAAATACTATTGTTATTTTTAATGCTGAGTTTTGAGCCTAAGTTTGAATATTTTACCTAGTTAAAGGTCACCGTGATAGCAATAAAAAATGTGTGCGTGTACTAGCGTACACTCGTAAGAAGTGAAGAAGTGAAACTTCTTTATGACGTTATTTTTCCAAAAAATAATTTATTATTTCAACTTTACAGAAATTGGTTAAATAAAGTTTATTGCCAATTCCTACTCCGCTGAAGAAAGTATACTTCGAATCACGCATGGTAGAGATAAGAACAAAGATGGCGCGTAACGAAAAAATGTTACACAAAATTTTTTTCCAATACCGATAAAGAAGTTTCACTTCAATAAAACTTTGACTTATACGAGCGAACAGCTTAACGTCTGCCCATTGTTCATAGGAGTCAGGTGTAAAAAAATGGTACATAGAGCGAGTTCACATGCTGCAGCTTCTGGTTTTGATAATTAAAAGTATTCCAAAAAGTTACAAAAATGAATTCCACGCTACCGCACTAAACGCTGTCAGTTGTAAAGTATAGTTAAATTGTATGGCATTTTCTGGCAGCGGGGGGTTACAGTAGCGTCTGTCGCTGCATGAACGAAACGTGGCTGGTGTGACCATGATATAATACATTTTGTAGATTGAATTCATATTTTTTTAAGTGTTAGTCTTTTCGTTCCTACCTCACTTTCTATACACGAATAGTTAAACTTCGGAACAGCCTTCTTCGCACAGCCTTCCTCAGAGCTTTGACCTAAATAGACTCAGTCATCTGCTTGTTTGTCTATTTATTTATGGAATGTTACTTTTGCAAATAATTTTTAGAATTAAGTAAGTATATTCACGTCTATATCCCCGATAAGTGTAGGCAGAGGCACAACCAGGGTACGTACGACAAGTCGAAGACACTACCACAATGTAATAGATGGCAAGCCTATGGCCAACCGGGCACATATCCAATCACGAGCAATTTTTTTTTTATTAGAAAATTAGATACACTTCATTTTACTTTTGTTGCCTGACCCGGGAATCGAGACCACAGATTCTTTGGATTAATAACTAAGACCAGTTTAACTGCAAAAACCGACTCCAACTATTTCATTAGGTACCACGACGCGATTTTATATTTCCTTTTTTTAAAGATAGCATAAGATTCCAAAATGGTCTCACAAAAATTTTATCAATATCCTACAAGTAGTTATTTGAGCTATACTTAATCAAGATATACTAGTAATCGCGTAACAGACATACAAAAAAAAAACAGTCGAATCAAGAACCTCCTCATTTTTTGCAACCGGTCAAAAAGTGGACCAGCAAATGGATTTCCTAACAATAACACGTCGTCGTATTGCCTATGGTAGTGCTTTGCTATCTTGATTTAGTTAGCAGGCATATTGTCTATTGTTTAACTGGGCTTAATAGCTACCCTATTCTCATATGAACTCACCTTCATAATATGAATGTGACGACGACTGACATAATGGCTACAGAAATATTTAGGGATTTTTAAGATAATTTAAATTTTAATAGGAATTTAAGCGGCACAAATACATTCAAAGTGTAATATTTTTTTGATTTAGGTAGGTACTTGACAAACTACTTCAAGAAATTTTTAAAAATAACTTGGCTTTATATCAGGTAAATGTATATTGACAATGTGCAGACACGGCAAGGTTGACTCATATTTTTCAAAACATGAGAGGTCAGCGAACAAGCATACTGCTCTCCTGGAGGTAAGAGACAACCATAGCTATACTATAGATGTTACAAGAGCTATCCTCAGACCGGGATGGGAGGCCTATTGTGCAACCGTCTATCCTACCCTTCGACTGGAATATGACAGAATCATTATGGCGGCAGGAATAGGTCAGGCGCTGGATTCCTACCCAACTAATTTGCTACACAGTACTCTAACGCCAGTGGTTTTGTTGTACATTTATAATTCTAATGATAAAATAAAGTTGATAATATCCTTACTTCTGTTATGATCATATTGACCCTATATCCTGTTTAGGAGGCGCTCAACCCATACAACCATAGGGGGCCTTTCTAGTTGACATCATATTCTCAAAAAACAAATAGCCCTGAGAAGTTTTACTTTTTCTTTGAATTAATAAATTTTGATTTAGCCTTGGAGAAATATTTTTGTTTACCATAACAATGGTTATTAATGTTATAATAGTAATGGAAAGTTATAAGATGAATGCTAAAGTTTTCGAATATTAATAGACATACCTATGGTTTAGAAATTCTGAGTTTAGTTTCTGTTTCTTCTATCGCACACGTTTTCGCAGATCCCTGGCCTTTGATAAACGTATTGCTTAGCTGCCGGACAGCTCTTCAAATGCTAGATTAGGTTTGTCAGATTTAGGTTCTAGCCAGAGTATGTAACGATTATTATTCTGCTAATGCTTTCAGCTAAATTAGGTGTTGATTTTTTACAAAAAAACACACCGAATTAGTACTATTATACTACTACACTACATATTATTTGTATCGCCAAATCGCAAGTGCTTGCTAATGTCATGTTCCGGTTTGAATAGTGTTGTAATTAAATTTTCTTTCCGTTTTTTGGGTAATTCAAAATTCATGTACTGAATAACAATATAACAATATAACAATATAAATACAACATAAAAATAATCCTTAAATTTCATTATCAAAATAGATGAAATTTTATTCCTTTAATACTCAAAAACCACTAGTCGGATAGAAACAAAATTGATGTGGGACCATTTCGGAAATATTAGCTGTCCTTCGAAAAAAGTTTTTTTTCAAATGGTGCCTTGTGGTAATGAAAAAAATTCAAGCCGGTTTTTTTGCAGTTATAGTGCTCATAAATTAGTTACACACAATATCAAAATCTGTTAAGGTTTTTAGTGATGTTTGGATAAACATGGGTACAGACTAGAAGTCTTAAAACCTTTTTAGGTTCGTATTCAAGGGCGTAATCTACCTGATTCTACCTGAACCTACCTAATACCTACGGGTACAATTCTCTTAAGACTTCAAAATATTATTTTTTGATAACTAAGACACATCAATGAACTGATTTAAAGAACAACGTAAGGAATATAAGTTATTCATAATATGAAAATGGGGTAACTCAGGAAGTACTCTTACTTCTCCACTTCGCTCTATCTTAAACATCCCTAATAATAAGAATAATAAAAAAAATAGTAAGTTCATTTACACACATATCATATGCAATTACATGAAGCTACTGTTTCTTTTGTTGGTGTCTTTCATATGTCTATTTCTACCATATTCACTACAAGTCTACAAAACACTTTAAAACTGTAAGTAAAAAAATCTAGTTATCCTCTGAACATTTTATTGCACTATAATCTATAAAAATTAATTTACTTATAAGATTCGTCTCTACAAAAAGACAGTTCTACTAAAACATTAAATATTATTTCTGTTTGTAAATGAGGTAACATTGTTTGATCGTAATTATACCTATAATGTCATACGCTACAGGAATTGCAGTAAGTTACTATATTTAATACTCGTCTAGACTTAATCGGCTTGAAGCCTGCAGAGTGTGTTTGACCCTTAAGATATTATGTACAAGTGGCTAGTTAGTTTCATCTTTTTATATCTAGCAAGCTTATAACACGTGGACGTGCAACCTAGTAACACGTGGTAGTATCTTGTGATGACTCTCTCGGTTTGTACCACTGCCTTAACGTCAGTGCTTTCTATTATTGTTTTCCGGTCTAGTGGCTAGGTTGGTGGGTAATTTTACTCTCTTAAGATAAAAAAGATTTTACTTTAAAAAAAAAGTTATTTTTATATAAAGTACTCGTAATAATGCAACAATATTGTATTACTTAGATACATTCATTTTGTAGGTACTTATAGAGATTAGTAATATGATATAGGTATGTGATATTATCTTTGGTACATACTTATTAAATAAATAGTAAAAAATATAAATATACATGGACGTCACACAAATCGAATCTAACCCCAAAGTAAGCAACTTACGTGCTTGTGTTATGGGTGTCAGTTAACAATACTAATATATTTTTTTTTATAATATTGGAAGGCAAACAAGCAGACGTATTTCCTAATGGTAAGAAATTCACGTCGCCTAGAGACACCAAAGGTGGTAATGGTGCGTTGCCAACCTGAGGCCGGGATGTAAGGCCTCGAGCAAAAGTCAGCTTACCGGCTACCTTATCCTCCAACCGGAAACCGTCAACAGCAAGCATTGACGTTATGGCGGCAGGAATAGGTAAGGCGGTGGTACCAATCCGGGCGAGTCGCTGCGAAACTCTACCACCTAGTA
>NJDD01001300.1:222374-238526 GCA_002245505.1 Calephelis nemesis | reverse complement strand
CCTTACTACTTTGTTTCCAAACTTTTTAGTGCGCCATCTCTGATCTTTTATCGTTATCATCAATATATTTGTTTGTGTGTGTCAAATGCATGGTAGTGTGGGTAATGTTTTATTTATTGATTTAATGTACTTTTAAAGCATTGTTATTGAAAAATATTAGCGTTCTGCACTTCTCCTACATATAATCTACAAGTGTGCCAAATTTTCTGTTCCTGTGTCCGCGCAATTTTCGTAAAAAGGGGCCCAAATGTGATGATTTCAAATATTTTTGTGAATGTGGCAACACAGTCATACCAACGACGGTAGGAAACTAAATTTTAAGAATCACTCTGTTCATTGCTTTCAACGAGGCAAGTTGTGTTCTTGTAGGCAATTGGCATTAAATATGTAATTTGGAGAAGTATTGGTTTTATTTAAAAATACTGTTAAAATAAATAATAATAAATAAATTTAAAATATTAGTTTAAATTAGTATTAGTTTAGCCACTTTAATACAACCTTCACACAAAGTTTTGATACATCACGTATTAATATATAGATATAATTATAAATGATCCAGTCATTTGGACACTAGATTATTCTCACATCTAGCAATTAGTCAACACTGACTATAGTAGTAGAATGCTGTACAGCAACTCGTTAGGATTGACACAATTGATTTCCCTACTCTCGTGTTCCGTTTTGGAGGGTAGGCTAACCGATCAACTTACCAACAGAGGGGTAGGGGTAACTCACCACGTTGCTTAACCCCTGACGGGAAAAATGATACAAGTATGTCGTGCTTGTGTCTATCTGTAGCACAATAACTATTAAACGGATGTGCCGATTTCGATGCGGATTTTTTGTTGGAAAACTGACATGATTGAAATGGTTGTTAGCTCCGTTATATGTAGGCTTTGTCATTGATTATTAATTTTTTAGTTTTAGTGTTATCAGTTAAATAATTATTCATTTTTTATGTATCTTGACGAAATCTTGTCAAAAACCGCTAATTGGATACCTTCCCAAAAAACCCTCAAAATATGTTTGTTATTGCCAATCATCGTGAAACAAATATAAAAAAGACTTGAATTCGAACTGATAACTTGTCCTCTTTGGAGTAGGTAAAATATACATTCAGTCAAAAAAGTATCGGGGATGTATTATTTGTATAATGTTCCAATTTCAAATTTTTATTTTTTATTTTTGTGGGACCCGTTCGGTATAACAAAACTCAATGTCGAAAGCATTGTTGCCGCGATTCCAACATTTAAAAAATGTTTTGATATTTAGATTATTTGTTAATGTAAGTGTATCGTTTCTGAGGGTGTGAATGAATAACAGAGCCTCTACCATGAGTTTGTATAGATTACGTACGGTAAGTTAAGTGTCGAAATCTATGACAATTTTGGTCTAAAAATGTGTTTCACTTAGTTACCACTAGGGGCGCTGTTTAAAGTTTTCATACATATAATTGACAGCGACGGTAGCGAGTGTATTAAACTTGACAAGCCGTAAACTCATGGTAAGGGCCCAGTTGTGTATTATTGATGTTTTCCCGATACTTTCTTGAAAGATTAGTATATACAGAAAAGATAAATTAATGTAAATATTAATATAATAATTAATATAGCTATATTAATATAGACGAATAGGTCCACTAAGATATACTTACAGTTATATTACTGAATAGGGTTCCGAAAACAAGCAAGAAAGCCCGGGGGTCCCTTTCGATAATACTGTTTGGGGATTTCACCGCCCACGCCGTCGTAACAAGTGACAATAATAAAATCGGCCACACCGGTCTCACTGCTGATATGATAGATGTCGTCTTACACTTGCCTCGTTTATATGCCCTGTCAAAAGAGTTGTTTTACATATAAGTTACTTCATAATCTGAAGGTCTCAACTAAAATCCTGCTATAATAATTATGCGAAAGTTTGTAGGTGGATGGATGTTTGTTACTCATTCATATAAAAGTTACAAAACGGATTAAGATAAGACTAGTTTATACAAGAGATATTAGTATGTCTCTACTCACTATTTAGTATAAAAAAACAAAGTCGCTTCCTCTGTCCTTATGTCCCTTTGTATGCTTAAATCTTTAAAACTACGCAACGAATTTAGATGCGTTTTTTTTAAATAGATAAAGGGATTGAAGAGGAAGGTTTAAATAGATATATATTTCATAATCGTGCGATGCCAGGGCGGGCTGCTGGTATACCATAATTTATAAAGATTTGATATAATTTTGCTTTCATTCAGGGTGAAAGCTGGTACAAAATATGCTGTTGGGTTGTAATGGCTGGACTGTGTTTTTTTATGATATTGAAAGGCAAACAAGAAGACGGATTTCTTGATGGTAAGAAATTCACGCCGCCTAGAAGCACCGAAGGTGGCAATGATGCGTTGCCGACCTGAGGCCAAGTTATTAGCCTCGAGCAAAAGTGAGTTACTTACTACTAAGTCACAACTTTACCCACAGAACCGGAATACGTCAATGGCAAGCAATGACGTTTTGGCGTCAGGAAGAGTAAAGGCGGTGGTACCAATCCGGGCGAGTTCCTGTGAAACTCTAACACCTAGTAGGAAGTCACGGTGTTAGTGACGGTAATCCTATGGTCGCCTTTTACGAGCTGCCTCGCAGGAAGGCAGATGTCTTATTCTGCAAAGGAGCCCGGACCAACGCAGAGAAAAGTTTTGTAGTTGCTCTTCACAGAATATTTTGATGAACTTCTTGTTCTTGATTCCCAACCAAACACTGTAACTTTAGATATACTGTCTAATATTATTCGTAAATAATGGTCGTTCTGTGTATAAAGTCTATTCTCAGTATTCGACTTGGTGAGGATTTAAACTATATTTTAATCGGAAAAAATATTATTTGGGCGCTTGAAGAGTACAGACAGCTACAGGTAGGGAGGTGCTACTAATGAACGCTTTTACCTTATTGTACCGGTCTCATTCAAAGACGGCAGCTCTGGACTGACTTTCGAACATTTTCCCTATTTCGTAGACATAAGACAAGAAGAGGTTGGCTAACTCTAAGGTTAAAGAGGTTTGCTGCTTTTTTATTCTTTGAATTAATGAGCATTGAAGCTGTCTCCTTCAAGGCGTGTTTAGAGTGAAATATAATTGTTTGTCTATATAATAAGTAATAATAGTGAAAATGTGTTATCGCATACTTTTATCCTGGACCCCATCTCTTTCCAGAGAGCTTTGTGCAAAGCTATAAAAATATTAGGAATTTCATAAATTTACAAAATACCTTTAGTATTTGAGAACGGTTATAGGTTAAATGACAATTTTCTGTTTTTGTCTTTTCGAAAAACTTCATTTACAAGCTAACAACATTGTTCACAATTCGTTAACATTATAAATTATTTTGATGTCACACTTTAATATTTTATAAAAATGCGGTACAGACGACGACAGACAGAAAGTCGGGGAGTAGGTTAGTAAGTATGTAAGTATTTTCACACCCATATCCTAAGCACTATTCAGAGACACAACCAGGACACACATGACTAACGAAAGGCACTAATTGCGTGCTTTAGGCGTGTTTTAGGGGACTGTTTTATATGGAAACAGTCCCATAAGTAACGTTAAAAGGTCCCCTAAAGTATAGGGGCTCTTGGTGAAACCGGGCATTAGTCTCACAACGTAATATTATGTGACAAGCCTATTGCTAACCGGGCACATATCTAATGCCGGGTAACGTTATTTTTTTATTAGAAAATTTAAAATACACATTTCCTTTTTTTTTTGGGATCGAACCAGGGACCTCAATACGTCAAATCCGACGCTGGACCCTTAGACCACAGAGACGATAGAGTTAGAGTTGGTTAGGTAGGTAATTTAGATAGAATACTTACAAATAAACATTATATACAGCTATAGGTAATGTCGAGAATAGTCCCGTGCAGTGAACCATCACTTCTAATGCATCTATGAACTTGACGCTACCAAACAGATACACTTTGTAAACTTGAGGTCCCCAAACACCAGCTGCTATGAAAAGAAGAGATGATACCTACAATAAAAAATAGACCACAGAGATGATAGATGGAGTAGGTTAAATAAGGTAGAATAATAAAAATGTTTTTCACGCCCTTATCCTTGAAGATGTAGGCAGAGGCACTTACAGGGCACCCACGACTAGCCGAAGACACTAAGTCCCACAACGAGATAGGTGTGGGAATAGTGGGTAGAATTGACATCTGCCTTTTTACCCGGCAGCTCGTAATAGGCGAGTATTTTTTAAATTTACTTTTACTAACAGGATAACTGGTGGTACAGTTTTGTGCAGCAATTTACACGGGTAAGTATCCGCAACTTTGCCTATTCCAGCCGCCGTAATGACAGTGTCATGGTCCAGTCCGGAGGGAAGAGTTGCCGGTAGATTTGCGCAATGGACCTCCGGGCGACTCGCTGCGAAAGTCTACCAAGTAGTCAGATGTCACGGTGTTAGTGACATTTAGCCTATGCTCGCCTTTTACGAGCTGTCTGGTAGAAAGGCAGATGGTCTACTCTGCGAAGCAGCCCGGACCACACGAAGACAATATGCTTAAATAGCAAAAGATAAAACAAATTTCGATAAAATTTGCGCTTCGCAAACAATAACGTTTTATTAATAATGGAGTATAGTACTCTAAGGTACAATTTGGTATTACAGTCTTTATTATGTTATGATACAGATTTTAATATAAACCTAACTTGACTCTTATTTAAGTCTTTGTTCTTTAATAAAACGGCTACAGTGTTAGTGCTTACAAAGTTGTATTAGTAAGGATCGCTGAATTCGTCGGCTAAGTTTGAATTTGTTGACAAGGGCATGCTATGAAAAGTCGATGTAGAAAAGAAAGAAAGAAAATATATTTATATGTGTCTTGACGTTGTTACAAAATTATTTAAGCTTTCCAACATATTCTGCCACGTGATGGTGTACAAATGTTTTAATATTTACAAATGTAATCATTTAGTTATTTAATTATATACAAAATGTTTTAAAGTTCATACAAAAATTAGTTTTATGTTTATTACAATTTGAATTATCAATAGTAATATTAGTGTTGGTCCGGGCTCCTTTGCAGAATAGACCATCTGCCTTTCTTGCCAGGTAGCTCGTAAAAGGCGAGCACAGGCTTATCATCACTAACACCGTGACATCTGACTAGGTGGTAGAGTTTCGCAGCGACTCGCCCGGATTGGTACCACCGCCTTACCTATTCCTGCTGCCATAACGTCATGACGTGTTCCGGTTCGGAGGGTAAGGTAGCCGGTAAACTTACTTTTGCTCGAGGCCCAACATCCTGACCTTAGGTTGGCAACGCACCATTACCATCTTTGGTGTCTCTAGGCGGCGTGAATTTCTTACCATCAGGAAATCCGTCTGCTTGTTTGCCTTCCTATAATATAAAAAAAAATCCTGTATTTAGGGCTTAAGGTAGGCCCTCTTATATTATTAAAATTGAAATTAAAACAAATTTAGTATGACTAACTAGAAAAACACTTATCCAAGGGCATGGACCCTGGACCCCCTAGATAAGTTCGGCGTAAGTTATAAAAAAAATACATACCCACATACTAAAGTCGTACGCCCATGGTAAATATAGAGTCCCAGTGTTATATTTCTCCCAATGACTTACATATGAGTTGAGAACGACGCTCAAGATCATCAGGTATCCTCTGAAAATTGACAAACAGTCTTAACAAAAGTCTTCAGCGTCTGTCCATTTGTTTGCTGCTCATAACTATTTTCTGCACATTCTAACAATTTTTAGGAAAACAATTTATTTCAATAACCCATATACCCGAAAAAGAGCCATTTTTATCTTTTCATAGTAGTGACATTAAACCCTTAAAAGCTTGCATGTTGTCCCCATGTTGGTCCCGGCTTCTTTGTAGAATAGACCATCTGCCTTCCTGTGCCAGGCAGCTCGTAAAAGGCGAACATAGGCTTACTAACACCGTGACATCCTACTAGGTGGTAGAGTTTCGCAGCGACTCACCCGGATTGGTACCACCGCCTTACCTATTCCTACTGCCATAACGTCATGACGTGTTCCAGTTCGGAGGGTAAGGTAGCCGGTTAACTTACTTTTGCTCGAGGCCTAACATCCTGGCCTCTGGTTGGCAACGCACCATTACCACCTTTGGTGTCTCTAGGCGGCGGGAATTTTTTACCATCAGGAAATCCGTCTGCTTGTTGGCCTTCCAATGTTATAAAAAAAATATTTTTCTGCATGTTTCAAATTGAAATCTACAGGTTAGGGTAACTTGGATAACACATAGGATAGTTTATACCCCGAAATAACGTTCCTGTGGAACCACGCGAGCAACGCAGCAGGCAACAGCTACTTAAATAAATTTGTCTGTATAACATATCTGGATAACACCCATAACATAAATAAATACATATCCCTGGACAAGTTATTGTTGAATACAAAAAAATAATCTAATCCCAAAGTAAGCAAATTCTATGCTTATTGTATGAGTGTTAGTTAAAGATTCTATTACATTTATTTTTTTAAATAGATACTAGAATATATTTAGTAGACACCCAGATACCCACATATAGACATCTAAATGTTCATTACACAAATGCCTGCCCCCGTCGAAAATCAAACCCGAGCCTACCCGCCAGTCAGTGGAGTTAGGCGCATGTAAGCCAGCCTCTAGACCAACGATGCAGTAGAAGAAGCATTCAATTTACTTAATTTGGAGATAAATATTTTTTTGTGGAATACAACTACAAACACACAGACAGATTTTTTTATTTGAAGATGTACACGTCATCTAAACGTATCTAAAATGGTAATACGTTGCCATTTTAGATTGAGGAAGTCAAGCCTCTTTCGTAAGTACGTTTACCAGTTAACCTACTTTTAAACCAATATACGGTAATAGAGATCACCGACGTTATGGTAGTAAGTTCAAATAATAATATCCAATTGTGATTAATCCACTTTTTTACTTTTAATTGCTTACCTACTTACCTAATAACGGACATTGAAAATTCATCCCTTCCGAAAACAGAGAACAGGCAGTAAGGGATGAAGAACACGATGTAAGAGTCAAGGCCGTGGTCAAACATCTCTCCCAAGGGACCTGACACTCCGATACGACGAGCTTGTTTGCCATCTATGCCATCTACAACAAAATAAATTATGATAGGGATGTGATGACCTTATCACTCGTCAGTGATATAGTGTAGCCAACTTGTCTGTACAATGAATAGCGCAGCTAGTGTGACATTTAGCATTTTTAATTAAAAAATACCTATAAAATAGCGATTAATTATAACTAGTGGTCGCCGATTGGTCGAAATTGGACCATAATAAATTTTAATATCTTGGTGATAAGAACGCCATCTTCGTTTCTCAAGACCAACTACTTTGTTTCCTGAATAGTTAGTGCGCCATCTGTGATTTTTTATCATTATCATTAATATATTTGTTTGTTTGTGTCAAATGCGTGGTAGTGTGGGCAATGTTTTATTTATTGATTTAATGTACTTAATAAGCATTGTTATTGAAAAATATTAGCCTTCTGCACTTCTCCTCCACACAAACTATAAGTGCCCAAATTTCCTACTCCTCCGTCAGCGCAATTTTCGTAAAAAGATGTAAGATTAAAACTAATATAAAAACTGTAATAATAATATCATTTCAAAATCTGCATTAACCGGGCATATTTTTAAAATAATTTGCATAAGAAGCTACATATACTTTTTTTTTACTGTAGGTGTTCAAAAACAAGAGTTAACATTCTTTTTGCACAATTTTTAAATTATAAGCTTATTAAAAATACTAAAATAATGTATTAGATTTATGAATCAACTATCTAAGTGTATTTAAAAAAACAGGATTAAAAAATGTTGATATTCAAAGAAATGGCATAAAAATAACCGCACGACGGGAGATATTTTTTTATTAAGGTCATACTTATTTTACTAGTAGGACATCAGTCCAGCTACCCACAGTTAAAGGTTATCCATTAATTACTGGTCACCTGTATATATAAAATGTAGGTGTGGGAATTTCGTTCTCGGCGCTTACATTTCAGAAACTGACGGCGAAAGGACGTTTAGCGGTTTAGATCTGATTTCAACTATGAACATAAAGTAGTGGCTCTACATTGGGTACCTACTTCCAAAATAATTAAAAAATAGGTGTTCAAATTTTTAGATTGTGTTTAGTAAATCAATTGAAAATAACGGGATGGCTTTTATTTCTTTTCCATGTAACCTACTGCGTGTAGAATAAACAATCCATTTGATTAAAAATAAGCAAGAAAAATAAACAAACTTATTATAAGTTACGTTATAAGTCCGGTCCTTAATTTTTTATGTGTTAAGTCAGAGAGCAGGCACACTGATCTGATAGTTAAGAGACAACCGCGGTCTAAGTATAGATACCATAGATGTTATAGGTGAGTCGCTATCCTGTTGCCGGGATGTTAGGCTAATAATTGTGCGAGTATACCGGCTAGCCTAGCCTTCAGACCGGAACGTAACAAAGCCAGTATGGCAATGGGAATAGGCAAGACGGTGGATCCCTCCTCGGGGCACATTACTTGACAGACTCGTACCACCGGTGGTCTTGTTGGAAATGACCTATACTAATTTAATCTGTTCTCTCTTTTTACAAGCTCTCTGGCAGGGAGTCAAATAGTCTTTTTTAGTCAGCAGACCCGGAACAAGACGGGGAATCAACGACAATAAAAATTGAAAATATGTACACATTTTTTATCTTTTTCTGTTACCCGGTTCGGGGTTCAAACCCGGGACATCAAGTACGACGCCGGAACGCTAGACCACATAGGTGACCAACATCTATTTATTATATGTACTGCAGACGGTCTAACAATTTAAACGTCTATTTCTGAAGGTCCTTATGTACCTAACATAGTAATGATGTGCAGAATTATTCAAATAATAGTACTGTAAGGTTAAATTTTTCAGTTTTAAGTGTCTGTTTGTAATTTGTATAATTAATAGGTATTATACAAACAATAATATGCGTCATTGCGTCCCAAATATTGTTCTGCTATGCTGCTGCTGCCCCTTCTTGACCCACTTTTTATTTTAAAACCCAGGAAGTCGCATTAAGTATTTAAATAATACAAATTTATTGTCAATGAAAATGTTTTGACAAAATTATTTCGTCATTGACTCTATAGTGGGAATGAAAAAACTTCTGCTTGTATTCTTTGAAAAATAATACAAGTTTGCGGAATAATTACCTAAGTTAAATTTACCCCGTGTTGGTCCGGGCTCCGTTGCAGAATAGACTATCTGCCTTCCTACCTGGCAGCTCGTAAAAGCCGAGCATAGGCTCACCGTTACTAACTCCGTGACATCTGACTAGGTGATAGAGATTCGCAGCGACTCACCCGGATTGGTACCACCTTCTTACCTATTCCTGCCGCCATAACGACATGACCATGCCGTTGACCAATGGAAATGGAGATTCGTTTTTATACCTAGTCTTGCCATAAATATTGTAATAAAGAAAAAAAATATTTTTTTAACTGCAAATAACATATATTACTTTTACAGTGTGTTAGTTTAATACATAAATATACAACAATTAAAAATATAAAAAGCTTATTCGAAGTGGTCTCCATTGGCTGCAATACAGTCCTTTAAACGTTGAGGCCAGTTATCAATAGAAGCACGCACTCTTTCCATGGGAAAATTCTTCACTGCCAATCGTATAGATTGTTTTAGGGACTCCAAATTATCATGGCGTTTAGAGCAAGCTGTACTCTCTAAAACTGACCATAAATCATAATCCAGCGGATTAAGATCGGGACTAGACGACGGCCAGTCTTCAGCTCTGATGAAGTCCGAAACGTTCGCTTCCAACCAAGACTGCGTGGACCGAGCTTTATGACCCGGCGCCGAGTCTTGCTGGAAGGACCATACTTGGTTATTGAACATGGTGATGTTAAGGGGCTTAACTACCTTCTCAAGAATGGTATCTTGATACACTTGTGCCGATGTTTTGATACCTTTTTCACAAAAATATGGCTCAGTCACTCCTTCATAGCTAACACCCCACCAAACCATCACTGAAGTTGGATAATGTCCACGTTGCACTCTGTCGACTAATTGGGAAGCTTCCTTAGAGCTTTGAGCATAAATACGGTCATTTTGTTTGTTAAAATGTTGCTCAATTGTAAAAATTTTCTCATCCGTAAACAAAATTTTTCTGTGACCTCCCTTTGCGTACCGCTTCAGTAATTGTTTCGATTTTACGACCCTATTCTTCTTTAAATTATCAGTTAAGAAATGACCAGAGCGTCTCTTATAGGCTGCAAGTCCTAAGTCATCTTTTAAAATACGCGACATGGTTCTAGGTGCTATCTTCATTTCCCGAGATAAAATCTTTTGCTTTCGGACAGGATTTCTTCGAATTCTTTCCCTTACTGCTTTGACCACCTTTTTCGTACGAACACTACGTGGACGGCCAGATCTTTTTCTGTCACAAACAGAGGAAGTCTCATTGTACCTATTAATAGCCCGGTACACAAACATTTTACTAAAACCAAGTGTATGGAGAGTTTTAAAAATTGCATTTGGCTCCATACCTACTTTGTGTAATGCAATCACAGCGATTCGGTTCTCTTTATCACCCCACTCCATTTTAATATCGCAAAATATTGTACAATGTATTGGCGCCAAAATGAGAAAACACAATGAACAATCGTATAAAAATGACAGATTCGAAATTCAAATGTAACATTTTTTTATTTTTAAGTGTAACAGTATTTATGGCCAGACTAAGTATATATAAGATAAATGTAGAAACCGATTTGAAGTTGAATCGGTTGCAGGATATAAGTTTTTTTTATGATATTGGAAGGCAAACAAGCAGACGGACTTCCTGATGGTTAGAAATTTACGCCGCGTAGAGACACCAAAGATGGTAATGGTGCATTGCCAACCGAAGGCCGGGATGTTAGGCTTCGAGCAAAAGTATGTATACCGGCTACCTTATCCTCTCAACTGGAACACGTAAACGGCAAGCACTGACGTTATGGCGGCAGGAATAGATAAGGCGGTGGTACCAATCCGGTCGAGTCGGTGCGAAACTTTACCACCTAGTAAGATGTCACGAAGTTAGTGACGAGCCTTTACTCGACTTTTACGAGCTGCCTGGCAGGAAGGCAGATCGTCTATTCTGCAAAGAAGCCCGGACCAACACGGGAACTATTCAGCTAGGACATATACCTGTAGTAATCGACCCTCCGACCGACCGATATATTGCGATCCAACATTGACATACAGGTGGCAATTTGGTGCAGAAGTGTAAGAAACCCATCACTCTCAAATTAGATAATCTAATATAATAGAGTAAAAAATATTTTATTTTACACAGATATACAAGCAGCACTACCGGATCGGAACGCGGCGAATAAATCCACCAAATGAAACTCTGTCAGGCTTGTTTTTTATTATTTTTTGAAGTATTTCTTAGAACAGTTTATCCTATTTGCTGTTTTAAAATAGGTATAAAAATTAAATCTATATTAACAATTTCGTCAAGGGGTACGGTAGGCTCGACTGAAACCTTACCTGAATAATAAAACAAAAAAAAATAATGATTTTGAGTCGACAACATATATCCGCAAAATTCGGATTGTCGAGTATTTTGTTAAATTCTATGTTAAATTCTAATGTGGCGACAGACAAATCACAGTCGCCATCTTGGATAGTTTAATAAGCGTTCCGTTGTGTGATGTATAATAGAGAATATTCCTTTTTATGTACCGTTGACAAATTCTCGGATAAGTACTCGTTGCAATTTGTTTTGTTACTTTATGTTACTTTACTTTAAATGTTAATTTAAAATAAAAATTATTTGTCTAAAAACTTTGGCAGTTTTTATTTACTATATTTATTAAACACAATGAATGAAGCTATACGAATCTATGTCTTGCTTATACCTTTAATATTTCTTGAAAACCGGTGACTACAGAAATATCTACCTACATTTTGCACCTATATTATGAATTACATTTTACCCGAGCTAAGCCGGGTTCTTATCTAATACATATTATATTTCATTCTTTTTGTCTAGACTTTAGAATATCGAACATATTCTAGACAAAAAACTTTGGCCGTGTTTAACTTTTGAAATCGTATTGTTTGTTTTGTCATTGCTAGTGGTCGTTTCACCTTAAGTAAAAGTGAAGTGTCATCTACGAACAATACTATTTTTTTTTCTATTTTATTTAGGTAATTGTGTGGAGGTGACGAACCCATTGCCTGCTTGTAGTGAGCTAGTCGTTTATGTTTCCGATATTTTATTGATTATTAGTTTATTTCACCTGTAAAGTCATAATAACTAGACAACTCGCCTACATTGGTACTAGAGCCCCACCTATCCCAACTGTAAAAGTTTCAGTGCTCGCCATTATCGTGTTTCATGCTAACCCGTGGTGGCGTGGTGGCAAGTAAACGAACACACGAGCTAGAAAACTACGGCCACAAAATGGCAACGTATTAGTAATTTCTTCACTCGATACGTTCGCTAATTGTATTTTTTTCCTGAACTCTTTTCTTTGTGTACAATAAGGAATTAAGTGATAAAATAATAAATATGTACAAGGTGTTCTTGGTCACAGTTGTGTTGTACCAAGATAACGGCCTGCTTGTTTGCAATGTTATGACATAAAAAATATACTTAGATTTAATTGTATTTATATATAACATAAAATTTTCTCATTTGGATTTGGTTGGAAATAAGTTATTAACGAAAAAGCTTTATCTGTAGACTCTAATCTATTTAAAACCTGTTAAGTGAGACTTAACACGACAGTCCTAATTATGAGAGTTTCATGTCCACCTTCCACCTCCATCATCATATTAGCTCCATTATATCCTAGCATTTTATAGTCATAATATAGACCAAGGCTGACATTTCACAATCAGATCAATCGGATATTATCCGAGGGTGGTGTCAAGAGTCTCCGAAGCCGGCGTGTTTGTATGAAAAGGGTAATGAATGTGAAGGAAGCAAGACAGGTTTGTCAGGATCGTGAGGTCTGGCACTCGATACTCTCTGCCTACCCCGTAAGGGACTTGGCGTGAAGTTGTGTATGTATTTTAGTCATTAATATTTATTGTGTATGCCAAAAACCAGTTTAATCGGTAAAGATTAGCTGTTTTCTATTATTAGAAAACCTAACCCGGACAATAAATGTGTAATAAACATTGAAAATTAAATAACATATCACACATATCTTCATGCCAAGTCCCTTATGGGGTAGGCAGAGAGTATAGAGTACCAGACCCCACGATCCTGACAAACCTGTCTGGCTTCACATTCATTACCCTTTTTATACAAACACGCCGGTTTCAGAGACTCTTGACACCACCCTCAGATAAAATCTAAGTGATATGATCGTGGAATATCAACCTTGGTCTCTCCAGGTACCTATATAAATCCACATTCCAGCGGAGCATGCCCTTTCGCATTTTAACACCAACACGTTCTTTCAATCCCACTCTTTCTCGGATCTCGCTGTTACGAATGCAGTCAGCGAGCGGAAATTAAATAAAAGTTTGTAAAAGAGACTTACCCAAATTGTAGGCAAGAAACAATAACACTCCACAAATAATGAATGTCTCATTCGGTAGTCCGTAATGTTCATGCACCACGCTGTCCCCGGGTCGCCCGGAAGCGGTGAAATCGTAGTCGTATATCATCAGCATAATCACGTTAATCACCATACACAAGAACCCCAAAAAGGTGATCAGATTTGGTGCTAGCCATTTTGGTAGGAACTGAGAACAACATGCACTTTATTTAATCATTTTTTTATGATAATGGAAGACAAACAAGCAGACGGATTTCCACCAAAGCTGTTAATAGTGCGTTGCCAACCTGAGGCCAGGATGTTAGGCCTTGAGCAAAAGTAAGTTTGCCGACTATATTTTCCTCCGAACCGGAACACCTCAAGGGCAAGCATAAGACATTATGGTGGCAAAAATGTAAAGCGGTGGTTCCTATCCGGGCGAGTCGCTGCGAAACTATACCTTACCTATTTAGCCGCTTTTTCATTTTTTTTTATGATATTGGAAGGAAAACGAGCACACGGATTTCCTGGTGGTAAGAAATTCACGCCGCCTAGAGACACTAAAGGTGGTATTGGTGCGTTGCCAACCTGAGGCCGGGATGTTAGGCCTCGAGCAAAAGTAAGTATACCGGCTACCTACCTTACCCTCCGAACCGGAACACGTCATGACGTTATGGCGGCAGGAATAGGTAAGGCGGTGGTACCAACCCGGGCTGCTAAACTCTACCACCTAGTCAGATGTCACGTTGTTAGTGACGGTGAGCTCATGCTCGCTTACGAGCTGCCTGGCAAGGAAGGCAGATGGTCTATTCTACAAAAGAGCCCGGACCAACAAAGGGAAAAGAATAGAATAGAATATCATCTGAATAGAATAGAATAGGTAACGTCTCTTAAGACGGCAGCATTAGTTAACTTCCCCATGATTTTATACAAAATTTTGTCCCCCTTTAAAGTCTTTGGCGATTGATTTTTGAAAAATTAGCTACGGTTTGTTTGAACTCGTGTGTTTAAATACACATGTTTCAAATTTAATCAAAATCGGTCCAGAGGCCTAGCCGTGAAAGTGTAACAGACAGACAGAGTGTCGCACTTATACAATAAATATGTATTATGTAATTAAGTAAATTAATTATTCTTAATAATTGTAATGTTAAGAAAAATATTTAAAAAGAAATTACGTACTCCAGATTTAGTGTTGGTCTTGGCTATACCCGATTAAAAAAAAACTCTCTCATAAAATCCTATTTTGATATCGGGATAAAAGGGTCAAGTAAAAAAAAGGGTCTTTGTTGCTCTCTACTCTGAATTCTTCACAAAAATTACATTATGTGAGATGTCAGGGAACAAGCATACGGCTCTTCTTATGTCTGAAGAGATAACCGTTGCATATGTGCACCATACGTATTACAGTAGCGACATTATGCCTATTGTGCAAGTTTACCACCAACACTACCCCAACGCACTGGAACAGCACAGGCCTCTACCACCCAGTGGTCTTGTTGGTAATAACTTATATTAACCTGTGCTCGCTCTTACGAGCTGCCTGGCAAAGGCATGGTCTATTCTACCCAGCTACAAGTATAGGAAAAACTTTATATTTTCTAAATGTTAGAATTTATGGGATCCTCCTATTGTGTTTGTATATACAAATTAAGTTGGTAATTACACTTATATTTTTATAGTATATTTTTGGCAAACGAATTGCCATAAGTACTAAATATTTGTCCCTCAACACCAAAGATGTTAATGGTGTGTTGCTAAGCGCAGCTCGGGATGTTATCTTTTTTTTTAATTTCGTACCGGTTCCGGTTTTTACAATATCATCAGGGCTAAAACTAAAGATTCTATATACTTACAACATATATCATATTTTACCTGAACTGATGAGTTCCACAATGGATGCATTACATATTGACTGAGAGGACTTGTGTCTACTGCACTGTACTGTAAAAAACGGGAGAATTTTAGGTCGATTTTTTGTAGCCTCACCTATATCATTAAAAAAATCTTCGTGTATCCAATACCGGGCAAGGTTATGTTTATTAGGAAATAGGAAACGAAAAAACACGTTTTCTTTTAGTTGCCGGATCCTAGGATCGAACCCGGGACCTCATCAAGTCAAGTCCAACACAAGACCTCTAGACCACTGAGGCGTAACATTGCAATACTACATAAATGCCTAAAAATATCTTTACTCTCGTACGTCGTTTTTTTTGGAATGACTAATGTGTTGCCAACCTCGCTTTATAACTTCACCGGGCTTTTTGGGCCAAGCAGAGTGCTCAGTCCGCCGTATCCCCGAAGAGTTGTAGGTGGTTATAAGTCGAATTTATTTTTATATAAAAAAAAAATATCTTCACGCCCATATCCCCGAAGAGGTAGGCAGAGGCACAACCAGGGCACCCACGACTAGCCGAAGAAACTAAGTCCCATAATGTGATAGGTGACAAGTCTATCGCCAACCGGGCACGTTTCCAATCCCGACCAACATTTTTTTTTATTAGAAAATTGGAAAAATCCATTTTTTTTTGTTGGCAGACCCGGGATTCGAACCCGAGACCTCATGCAGTCAAGCCCAACAC
>NJDD01001300.1:187310-200544 GCA_002245505.1 Calephelis nemesis | reverse complement strand
GTCTTCGGTTAGTCGTGGGTGCCCTGGTTGTGCCTCTGCCTACCTCTTCGGGGATGTGGGCGTGAAGATACTCTTTGTTTAGACAGTTAACAAGTACACGGCTCTCCTGATTGTAAGAGACAACCATGGCCTATTGACGCA
This sequence comes from Calephelis nemesis, assembly GCA_002245505.1. Taxonomy (NCBI): domain Eukaryota; kingdom Metazoa; phylum Arthropoda; class Insecta; order Lepidoptera; family Riodinidae; genus Calephelis; species Calephelis nemesis. The sequence goes on along the minus strand of NJDD01001300.1, from coordinate 200,403 downwards.
AAAGATGTTATTGATTAATGGTCAAACTTACGTCATAACGTCTTTTTACTTATAATTGACTTGTTACTTAAGTAGGTATTCTTATATATTTAAGTGTAGTTTTTTTGTTTGCTTACCCTAATGTACTAAGTAAGTAAGTATCTTCACGTCCATATCCCACAGGCAGGCAGTCTATATCCTACAGGTAGGCAGAGGCAGAACCCGGGCGTCCACGACTAGGCGAAGACGCTGAGTTCCACAATGCGATAGTTTATTGTAAAAATGTATACAGGCCAGTGTATACGTTTTTACAATAAACTTCCCGAGCATATTAAAGATTTACCATAAAATAAATTTAAAAAATGTATTAAATCTAAGTTGTATGGTAAAGGTTATTATAAGATTTCAGAATATTTAGAAGACAGAAATTCTTGGGATTAATTGCTCCTCATACCAATCTCTCCAAATTATTTGTTAATGTAATGAACTTTCGTAAATTACATTTAAAAAAAAAGACAGCCCGCTTAGTTTCTTTCGCCGGATCTTCTCAGTGAGTGGTCGCGTTCCGATCCGGTGGTAGTTTTTAGAATTATATAGACGCGTCACAAGAATCTTTGTATAGATCTACGTAATAAAACCTAATTTGATTTGATTTGAATGTGATGAGTGGGAAGCCTATCACCAAACTGGGCATACCTACTAGCTACTTTAAAATGTAACTTCTATACTATAAAAATGAATTGTCGAATTAACTTTCCCCGGTGTTGGTCCGGGCTCCTTTGTAGAATAGACCATCTGCCTTCCTGTGCCAGGCAGCTCGTAAAAGGCTGACTAGATGGTAGAGTTTCGCAGCGACTCACCCGGATTGGTACCACCGCCTTACCTATTCCTGCCGCCATAACGTCATAACGTGTTCCGGTTCGGAGGGTAAGGTATCCGGTAAAATTACTTCTGCTCGAGGCCTAACATCCCGGCCTATGGTTGGCAACGCACCATTATCACCTTTGGTGTCTCTAGGCGGCGGGAATTTCTTACCATCAGGAAATCCGTATGCTTGTTTGCCTTCCAATGTCATAAAAAAAAATTAAAGAAAATTTAGAATTCAAAATGAACTTTTAACATCACCTTATTATTCTTCCCCTGACCGGCATCCATTCCCAACTATTTTTTTCTTTTGCGATTAATATTGCATGTATTTTCTGCTTCATGCTAAAAGATCTAAATCGATTTTAACATTTTTTTATGATATTGGAAGGAAAACAAGCAAGTGGATTAACTGATGGTAAGAAATTCACGCCGCCTGCAGACAGCAAAGGTGGTAATCGTGCGTTGAGAAACTGAGGCCCGGATGTTAAGCCTTAAGCAAAAGTACTCCGAACTGGAACAAGTCAACGGCAAGTGCTGATAGGCAGAAATAGGTAAGGCGGTCCACTTTATAGGATGTCACGGTGTTAGATGTTGACATATAAATAAATTAAAACTGCGAAGAGAACATTTAAATTTACATAAGGGATGATATTATTCCCAAAATCTTAATACAGGACAGTCAAATTACTTTAATTCGTCGACAAAGCTATAAGCAATATTAAGTATTATATTAGTATTATTATAAGCAATATTATTATTGAGTATTTAATATAGATGTGAACTTTACGCTTATTTAGTTTTTAAGCTACCCGCGTAATTCAGGTAGTCGGCTTAAGATCTTAATGCTGACAGGATCTGATAAAGGTATTTAGATTTATCATACCAGTGCTTAATATCAACTTTTTTGAGATTGCAACAAACAGAACTGGAATTCGGAAATGATACGCCTGCCAAACCAAAAATACTACCGAGTAGGATGAAGTCATGAAAACAAATATAGCTTTAAAACATTTACTTCCAACTCTATATTTGCTGACGGGCTGCCTGACACCACCGCAGATGATCTATTCTTCGTAAAGACTATTAATACAAATGTAGCGTAGGAAATTTACTTCCAACTATAAAAAACAATAAAGTAAAATAAAATCAAGCTGGTATGGTTTTATACAAATATAGAGTTGTGAATTTACTTCCAACTATAAAAAAATAATAAAGAAAAAAAACTATGTTGGTCGGGTTCCTCTGTAAAGAATAAACCATCTGCGGTCCTGTCAGGCAGTCCGTAAGAGACAAGAAAATGTAAACAAGTCATTACCAACAAGACCAATTGCACTGTTAGAGTGTTGTGCAGCAATTAGCCCAGGTTATAGGAATCCACTGCCTTACCTGGGGGCTGATTATGTATCTCGGTGGCCAACTCAAAATGGAAAAGTGTACATGAAACAGCTGTCAAATGACGTCATTTGCGTTTGCTATCTCTATTGTATTTGTTGGACACTGGAGATAGCAAATATAAAACACGTCATTTGACAGCTATTTGACATTTTTTCATTTTGAGTTGGCCACAAAGATACATAATCACCCCCCTGTTCCTGCCGCCATGATTTTATGTTCCAGTCCAGAGGATAGGGTAGCAAGATTTGCACATTAGACCTAACACCTAGGCCAAAGAATAGCGACAAAACTATAACAGCTAGGGTGTCTGTATGCCACGTTTATCTCTTATCGGATCGGATTTTATTATCAGGGGAGGAGGTGCTTAGTAGCTGTCATTTATGATAAAAAGTAGAGGGAGAATTTGAGATACCTAGAGTGCCTTATGCTGAAATAAGTACATAAGTGAGTTAAAATATGTATAATACAATATGCCTTGATAATTTTCAATAACGGATAAAATGTCTTACGGCCAGTTAATTATTGTAACTGACTGATTGTTGCAAGAGCGAGACGTATTTAAAAATCGTAACCGATTTTAAACAGAGATAGAGAACTTTGAAGTGGTGACTGTAGCTATTAAAATTAAAAAAGTACTAGAAACCTGTTTTGAATAAACCGTGCCTTATAACCACAGACTAGTAAGAGAACTACACGTCTAATAACAGTAATGACAAAGAAATATCTAAATTTATTCGGCATTTAGAGGGACATTTAAGTTTATTTGCAAGTAAAATACATAAGAAATGACGCGCGTTTTATAATGTAAATATTTTTCCTATTTTCTAATTTTTATAGTTACATCTGTGACTATATCAAAGTTCTCTATATCTTTAAAATATGTCTAAGGGAAAATCACTCTTTCAATAATGTGATATTTATTTTCCTGACTATTATCATTAATTAGTCTGATTATTCAAAAAACATACATACATACATATCTTCACGCCAGGTCCCTTACAGGGTAGGCAGAGAGTATCGAGTGCCAGACCTCACGATCCTGACAAACCTGTCTTGCTTCCTTCACATTTATTACCCTTTTCATACAAACACACCGGTTTCGGAGACTCTTGACACCACCCTGAGATAATATCCGATTGATCTGATCGTGAAATGTCAGCCTTGGTCTCCCCTGGTACCTCAATCCATCCACATTCGCATTGTATATCTGCTTTGTCAATCTTTCATCTGTCATTCTTTCCACATTTTCAAAAAACGACCCATGATAATAAAAAAACATAACAAGAAAGAGTATTTTTACCATAAATAGAACAACTAGGAAGGTTTTACAAACGCTAAATATGTAAAAAAGATTTAGTTTTCATCGCAAACTGATTACTTATATTAATTTAAAGATTAATTGCCTTTGGGATCTGGCAGTCTAGCGTCGGGCTTGACTTCTGGAGGTCTTAGGATCGATCTCCGGGTCTAGGTGACAAAAGAAGATGGAAAATGTGTATTTACAATTTTCTAATAAAAATGACTTTGCCAAGATTTGGATAAGTGCCAATTTGGCGATAGGCTTGCCGCTTGTGGGATTGTGGGTTTTAGTTTCTTAGGTTCGTGGGTGCCCCGGTGGGGAAAATACTATACTACTGATTGAATTATTAATATCCTGTGTTCGACTATTGATCTCTTTACTCACATACAAAATGTAATATCCAATAATGTAATAATGAATGCAAGCAACTAATGAAATAAACTTATAAACGTATATCTATACAACAAGACTATTTTACTTACGTTGTTATCTTACTTTCTTCCAATCGAAAGGAAAAATACAAAATTTACGACTCGTCTTACCCAAGTCACTATTAAGAATTAATATTGTAAAAAATGCAATAAAAACCACTAATATAAAAGTATAAGTTAACAAATTGATAGACCATAAGTCGTAAATCTAATCATGGCAACCCCAACATGTGTTGAAATTACGATTTTAATGAAGTAAACATCTCTGGGGATGGTCTTATCTGTGGGGTTCGTGTAATGGGGTGATTTGGGTCTTATAACACTGTCACTTTTGATTTTTTTATACAAATATAGCTTAAGCAAATTTAATAGCAACTTTAAAAAAACCGACGGCTACTTCTTATGGTTATTTCTTTTATAAAGATTTTTATATGATATTGGAAGGCAAACAAGCAGGCGGATTTCCTGATGTTAAGACATTCACGCCGCCTAGAGACACCGAAGGTGGTAATGGTGCGTTGCCAACCTGAGGCCGTGATGTTATACCTCGAGCAAAAGTAAGTTTACGGGCTACCTTAGCCTCCGAACTGGAACACGTCATGACGTTATGGCGGCAGGAATAGGTAAGGCGGTGGTACCACTCCGGGTGAGTCGCTGCAAAACTCTACCACCTAGTCATGTTACGGTGTTAGCGACGGTGAGCCTGTGTTCGCCTTTTACGAGCTACCTGGCAAAGAAGGCAGATGATCTATTCTGCAAATGAGCCAAACTGGGTCTGCCTGCTGAGTCACCTAATGAGAACTTATCACCGTCGACCACAGATGTCCGCAACGCCAGGATTGTCAAAGATGTATTGTCAGAATAAATCAATAGCAAACATACGCTATTTTACGGGATTGGAGGGAAATTTGTTTTAGGAACCTGTAATTATTATTATCTTTAATTAAAAATGAGATTTACGATAGTCAGAAAAAGCATTCAATTCTTTTTGTTCAAGCTGTTAATAAATGTCAGGCGTAACAAAGTTCACCGGGTGATCAGTACATATACATAACAAGCACCAAATTTCATGATCCTTGCAAACCCATCTAGTATCCTCTACTTTCATTATTTTGCACCATAGATGCTACAGGTGCATCGCTATCCTATAGCCGAGATACTCTTGACACCACCCCAGATAAAACCTGGTAACTGTATAAAAATATGATCCTTCCATTAAGATATTATCTGTTAACATGCCAACATAAAAATAAGCTAATTAGCGTCGCCCAACACCCTCTTGTTCATTAACACCCGCTCAATTAATTCAATTGTGAGCACTTGCTGCGATGCACGACTTAACGCGATTTGTCGCGATAACAATCATTCGCATGGTCCCCTGGTATTGAAATGGAAATTCTTCTTGCAAATTATGTTATCCGCATAACCAGGCTTTTAAATCGTCACGATTTTACCTCGCTCAAGATGATGATGATGATGATGATGGTGATGGTGATGATGATGATGATGATGATGATGATGATGAGTACATTTTTGGTAGAAAGGCTGGTGTCTGATTTCCTGATGATAAGAACACTTTTTAACCAAGATGCCAAATATGCCATACCATTAGAGATTGGGATGTTTTGCCTGTAGCGTAAATTTAAAGTTGACATGTAGGTACACAATAATGACAAGCACTGACGTTATGGCAGCAGGAATAGGTTACTAATTATTAATGAAAAAATAGTATACCGATCCTTATTTTAGCATAACAAAAGTTACGTATTTTGAAGTATTCAGAGAATGTCCCTAATTTGCTTTCAACGCCTACAACAAAGTACAACTTGAAATATTTACCACCTTGAGATCATAATTACTTCAGGCATGCAAAAAAATTAGACAAAAAAATTATGTTTAAAATAAACTGGAGCAAGCGTAAAATTCAAGAAAGTTAATTTCAAAATCAGGTTTCGAGATTAGTGGTAGTAAAAAGGGGTAAGAGAGGTAGTACTGGTACACTCTCCCGAATACCCTCAATTTTTCTGTCCAAGTCTAGAGACGGGACAATAAGGGAAGTAAATAGACTTGCCTATTAGATCATACTTTGCTACCTAAAGAGTAAAGGTAACTCATATCAATAACATTTACCGTATCTATATTTGCTAGAAGAGACTTGCAGCGATTTGTCCAGGTTAGTACCATCACCTCAACTTTTTCTGTTATCTAAAATATGTCAGTGCTCTTTAGTGTCATGTTCTGAATCAAAAAGTAGGGTGACTGGTTACCTTTAGTAAAAAAGGTTTAATATCCCATTCAAACTCAGAATCGTGATGTGCTCATATCATCTTTGATAGGTGATTTGTATCTTTAACGAAAAGGAAATTTTAGTGCTCGTTGTATTTACTTTTCTGTAAAATAAGTGGATAGTTGTTGTCGATTAGTTTTATACCATAAAAACCATAAAGGTGTGTGGATCCACATGCTTAAATATTCATTAATGAGAGCAAATTGATCCTCCAATATAATATTACAAAAAATATAGTCACCTGTTACAAACCGACCACAAGTCCCAGTCCCATGGGTATATGTGTACGCCCCGATTTGTGGGGCTATTTCAATTTATCCCCAAACGGTAATATCACACCGCCTCGTGTGGGAATACATTAAAACGCCTTAGTTTTATCACTTCCACAGGGCTGTCAATTTTTTGATTTTTATAATAAATTACCAAGTTAACGTTTTATGTCGGTGCTATTTATGAGATGTAATAATTTGTAGTTTTGTTTACATTATATATTAACTGCTGTTTAAACTTATCAGTTATCATTTATAAATAAATTAATAAAGCTTTGAAGGTGATACGAAATGCGGTTATTTTATAAAACATTTTTGTTAAAACTTGTTTATATCAAATATACAACTGAACTTCAACAAATACAGATACTATCGGTTCCATAACGATGAAATATATGCATGTAAATTTAAAAAAAGTTTATTTTAATAATAATAATAAATCATCTTTATTTCACATAAACCTACAAGAGGCACTTGTGACTTGTGAATTATTTTGGATATCTTTACGAATTAAATAAATTGATATAATACTAAAGTTAGCAGATTATATTAAGAACGTTAGTCAACGATAGTATCATATAACAACTGAAATAAATGAAATTCAAAATGAGACCAAAACTACATAAACAATTAGTTGTCACATAAATGCCAGTCCATGTTAGGTACCGAACCCGAGTCTCATCGGCATAAGCTTTTCGTTTTCCTAAACTAAGTAAAATCTTGAGATTCCGCGTTTTGATCCATTGGTCGATTTTAATATTCTAATTACGCCCCACTAGTGGCTCATGTACAGTCTATGTGAAATAATTTTGTATTCATAATACTTTTTTTATACAAGAGTAGGCAAACGAGCAAGTGGGATGGAAAGTGATCACCTCCGCCCACGGACATCTGCAACACCAGGAGTATCACAGATGCGTTGCCGACCTTTAAGGAATGAGTACCTACGCTCTTTTCTTGAAGGTTCCGAAGTCATAACCGCTTGGGAATACCGCCCTCGATAACTAATTCCACAAAGGTGTTGTGCGAGGTAAAAAATGTCTTCGGAATTGCACAGTTGTAGAACGTCACGCATCAAGATGATGGGCATAAAAATTAAATGGGTTACAATTCGATGTTGTTTAGTATTCTAGTCTATTTTGTCAAATAATCGGGCATGCAAAGATCTGAAAAAACATTTCATGCATCCATAATAGCCTAACAATATTAATTGTTATAAGGATTCATTGTGCTCAGTGCTTCTGGTTTACAATTTTATATATGTGTACTTTTTAAAAAGTTTTTAAATAAATATATTAATTCGAGGTGGCAACCCTGCTTCTCGATGTTGGTGGTTATGCCACTATCCAATGAATTTCGATGACGATTATTAATATTTATTGAAGAAGTTTGTATTTTTATGGGAGAAACATCAATAAAGCTGGTATGAAATATCATCATAGGTATAAATCATCAAGTTAGGTTGTACGTCACAGCCAGTAAAGAACGTCAACGTTAATTACCTTAATTATAGAAGTTCCTAGTGATTAAATAATTTAGGCTTATTAGCTACAAAATTAAAAAAATATTTATTTATCTTTATTATTATGTGGATCTATTAAAATTAATTAAATCACATAAATTGTTTGTATTTCTTTACCTATTTTTGCCGCCGTTATTGATTATCTAAATTACTCTATATACCAAGTTTATGAAGCAACAACAAAATTTTATTAATCTTAACCTTTATATACCAAATTTATTGAGATCAGATTACATAAATGTGTACTTAAATTCTAGCATAAAAAAAGACATTTTCGTGTCTATATACAGGTTGCCTGGTAACTAACGCATGACCTTTCAAACTACAATTCAAACTACATCAAAAGCAACAACTTTCGTTTTGCATCAAATGATCTATATGTGAAATGTAGAAAAAAAAAGACATTTTCTTTTCTATAAGCGTTGCTGGTAACTAACTCATAACATTTGTAGGGCGGCTTTAGTACATCCAAAGCGACAACTTTTATTTTTGCATCAAATGAGCTATGTGTGAAATGTAGAAAAAGAAAAAAGACATCTTCTTTTTTATATACAGCGTTGCTGGTAACTAGCTCATAACCTTTGTAGGGCGGATTTAGTACATCAAAAGCAACAACTTTCGTTTTGCATCAAATGATTTATGTGTGAATTGTAAAAAAGAAAAACTACATTTTCTTGTCTATATACAGGAAAAAAAAAGTATCTTCACGCCCATATCCCCGAAGAGGTAGGCAGAGGCACAACCAGGGCACCCACGACTAGCCGAAGATACTAAGTCCCATAATGTGATAGATGGCAAGCTTATCGCCAACCGGGCTCGTTTCCAATCCCGACCAACATTATTTTTATTAGAAAATTGGAAAAATCCAATTTTCTTTTCGTTGGCCGACCCGGGATTCGAACCCGAGACCTCATGCAGTCAAGTCCAACACCCGGACCGCTAGACCACAGAGGCGATTACAGGGTCTATATACAGGATTGTTGGTAACTAACGCGTAACCTTTCTAGGGCGGCTTTAGTACATCTAAAGTATTTTGTATTTGCATCAATTGACATAACCTTTGTAGGGCGGCTTCAGTACATCAAAAGCAACAACTTTTGTTTTTGCATCAAATGATCTATGTGTAAATTATGGAAAAAGAATAAAGACATTTTACTGTCTACATCGCCAAAATAATTTGGTTCTCCATACAAAAAGTTCATCATCCTCTGACAAAATGTATAGAGAACCAAATTCTTTTTTTGCGATTCATTAAAAGTTGTGCTAGTAAAGTTTTTGCTTTTGATGTCCTCAAGGCGCTCTAGAAAGGTTATGCGTTAGTTAACAGTAACCCTATAGTATATAGTAGTATATATATCTACACGTGATATAAAATTTCTCCCGGTCCGGGCTTCTTTGCAAAATAGACCATCTGCCTTTCTTGTCAGGCAGCTCGTAAAAGGCGAGCATAGGCTTATCATCATTAACACCGTGACATCTGACTAGGTGGTAGAGTTTCGCAGCGACTCGCCCGGATTGGTACCACCGCCTTACCCATTCCTGCCGCCATAACGTCAAGACGTGTTCCGGTTCGGAGGGTAAGGTAGCCGGTAAACTTACTTTTGCTCTAGGTCTAACACCCTGACCTCAGGTTGGCAACGCACCATTACCATCTTTGGTGTCTCTAGGCGGCGTGAGTTTCTTACCATCAGGAAATCCGTCTGCTTGTTTGCCTTCCTATAACATAAAAAAAAAAAATAACTCTGATATTTGGTAGTCCTGCTGTCGAAAAATTGAAGGAAAAGGACGGGACATGTCTGTTAAAGACATAATAACAAAAATATTTAACCGCAACAAAGTATTCTAAAACACTAGGGTGTGCAAATATTTTAATCGTGTCAGATGGTTAATTTGCGTATTCTTACTGAAAATTTGAGAGCCCGTTTATAAGAAACGCGTTAGTAATAACTAATAACAGATATTAGTAAATAATAATGTATTACTTATAGTATGATCTATGAGCGATGTTTGTCGCTCACCTTTTTTTTATGTTATAGGAAGGCAAACAAGCGGGCGGATTTCCTGTTGGTAAGAAATTCACGCCGCCTAGAGACACCAAAGGTGGTAATGGTGCGTTGCCAACCTGAGTTCGGGATGTTTGGCATCGAGCAAAAGTAAGTTTACGGGCTACCTTACCTGCCGAACCGGAACACGTCATGACGTTATGGCGGCAGGAATAGGTAAGGCGGTGGTACCAATCCGGGCGAGTCGCTGCCGAACTCTACTACCTAGTCGGATGTCACGGTGTTAGTGATGGTAAGTCTATGCTCGCCTTTTACGAGCTGCCTGGCAAGGAAGGCAGATGGTCTATTCTACAAAGGAGCCCGGACCAACACCTCTAGAGAGTTACACGGTTGTTGGCTACCTTATAATCAAAATTACCTTAAAATAAAAAAAAACTCCTGACGACACCTGTAATATAATCGACCGCCTCGTTGGTCGAGTGGCTAGTGTACACGACTACACTACAGAGATCAACCGCGAGGCTCGGCTTCGATTCCCGACGGGGCGGTAAACATTTAAATGTCTGCATGTCTGGGTGTTTATTAAATTTATTCTGGTATCTGTTTAAGTATTTCTAAGGGGCGGTAAACATTTAAATGTCTGCAATTCTGAGTCTAGGTGTTTATTAAATTTATTCTGGTATCTGTTTAAGTATTTCTATGTATTATAACCGTTGACTAACACACATAACGCAAACATATAATTTGCTAATTTTGGGGTTAGATTCAATTTGTGTTACTTCTTCAGGTATATGTCAGTATTTGTATTTGTTTTAACCAAGAACCATCTCAATCATGACAGCTTTCAAACAATAAATCGAAATTCGTCCATCCATTCAAAAATTATGATGCTACAAAAATTAAAAAAGATATTCACTGTGACACTTTAGGTAAAGCCACTACTACTAGTTAGTTTACTAGGTAGTAGAGTTTTGCAGCGACTCGCTCGGATCGGTACCACCGCCTTACCTATTCCTGCCGCCATAACGTCCGACGCTTGCCGTTGACGTGTTCCGGATCGGAGTTTTTATTCTAGGCCTAATCCCTATCGCCATAGCGTCAGTGCTTACCATTCACGTGTTCCGATTTGGAGAATAAGACACTTTTAAACTTAACCGGCAAACTTATTTTTGCTTGAAGCCTAACATCACGGCCTCAGGTTGGCAACGCACCATTACCACGTTTGATGTCTCTAAGCGGCGTGAAATTCTTATCATCAGGAAATCCGTTTGCCTTCCATTATTATAAAAAAACCAGCTTGGATAAGACTAGTGAATAATATTAGTAAGGATTCATTTAAAAAGTAGTAGAATAAAACTTCGCTGTCGCCTAGTGTTTGTTACGTCATTTCCGTTTGTGTTTCACAGTGAAGTGAAGTGGAAAGAGCCCTCATAAGGGCCGGTTGCGGAGATATGACTGAACAAACAAACTGGCTTCCGACCATGTGGTTAGGGGTGAATATGTACGATCAGTTATATGCCTGCATTGACTTGATGAACATTAAGGGCGCATCCTGATGAATTAATTCTTAGTATATTGCTGCTGTAGTGTCAGTACTCGCCGCTGTGTTCCGGTTAGAGGGTAGAATAAACACTAAATTTCAATTCCTTAAGATCTATCTAAATGTTTAAAGATTCCACTTAAGCACGAAACACGGAAAAGGATATAATTTATTAAGTTATCTACTATGGCAAAGGCAAAAAAGTTACAACTCAAAGAAAAATGTCAAGACTTTTTAAAAAAATCATACAATTATGATGCCATTGTAAAGGTATTAACATAATTTGTAAACTTTAAAGGTACTTGACGTGAACATATGTATGTAAAATAGGAAGAGAACATATAACCTCCTTCTTTATCTATCATAGAATTTTACGTTTCAAATGTTCGATCTTTTGACCAGTTTGGCGAAACTTTCATATTAAAAATTTAAAAAATCAGTTTGCTATGTTTTGTATTCGCCTAAATCATATGTCACTAGTTGCCTAATATCTGAATGCCTTTAGACTTACTTTCAAATTAAACGGGTTATACTTATCTGTCAAGTTTCTTGTGTCATTTGAGCTAAACTTCATACAAAATCGGGTTTGCTATGTATCTAAGGAAGTCCCGCTTCTTATTACGTAGTACTTATATACTCTTTGCTTTTGACTTTAAAAATCGTCAACTTTAAACATTAAAGTCAATCTAAATTTGTGAAAATATTACTTGATTCAAACTTTATTAGTTTATCATCTGACTTTGGCAGCAAATGGAAGATTGATTGATAAAAATTCAAGAAAAGTATCTTCACGCCCATATTCCCAAAAAGGTAGGCAGAGGCATAACCAGGGCACCCACGACTAGCCGAAAATACTAAGTCCCATAATGTAATAGGTGGCAAGCCTATCGCCAACCGGGCACGTTTCCAATCCCGACCAACATTATAAAAATTCAAAGTACCTACATTTTTTCCTATTTTTCCAGTTTTTTTGTTGTTACGAACTTTTTTATTATGATATTAGAGGGCAAACAGTCAGACGGATTTCCTGATGGTATAAAAATTCACGCCGCCTAGAAACATCCAACCTGGTAATGGTGCATTGCCAACCTGAGGCCGTGATGTTAGGCTTCAAGCAAAAATAAGTTTGCCGGTTAAGTTTAAAAGTATCTTAATTCTCCAAATCGGAACACGTGAATGGTAAGCACTGACGTTATGGCGACAGGGATGGGTAAGGCGGTGGTACCAATCCGGACGAGTCGCTACGAAACTCGACCACCTAGTCAGATGTACCGGTGTTAGTGACGGTACCTAAACTTACGCTCGCCTTTTACGAGCTGCCTAGCAAGATGGCAGATGGTTTATTCTGCAAAGGAACCCGGATCAATACGGGGATGAACTTTTCTAGTTCCTTAAAGAAAACGTTTAAAAAAATAGCCCGTAGGCCGTTTTCGGATTTCACATAACACATCTGGTTAATCATTTTCTATATTTATACTAGGTGTTACACTCGGCTTCATA
>NJDD01001300.1:94573-107035 GCA_002245505.1 Calephelis nemesis | reverse complement strand
ATTTGCTATCTTCATTATATTTTTGTTGGTCACAGGAGATAGCAAATATAAAACGTGCGTCGAATAAAAAATTTGTGCATGTTGTCGTTTCAGAAATAAACGGAAAAAACACTTCCAGGTGGGGTAACGTTACGCACATTTGCAGCAAATCGAGCACTAATTATTTGTCCCACTCATATCAGTCTAGGTGCTACTTTCTAGCTGGGGTAACGCACACCATATGGTGTGCTTTGTATTTGCTATCTTCATTGTATTTTTGTTGGTCACAGGAGATAGCAAATATAAAACGCGTCATTTGACAGCTATATGATTTACACTTTACCCAGTGATCGTCACTAAAAAGATACAGAATAGCCCCGCAGGACTGCTAGACCAATTCTCTGACAAATATTTATAATTTTAACAATTTATTTTACCAAACTGAAAAAATAAGAACGATGAAAATTCAACTTACATAGTAAAAATGATTTAACATTTTAATTTATTCTATTAAGTACTTTTATTTCACTGATTCCATTAGTTTTAATATTATATTATGATAGTTAACATGCAGATAGTAATGCGCTCGCCTACATGTAAGTACCTACCTTAGATACTCTTCAGCACGAAACACGACAGCAAAGAAAAGTGACGTTCGACAGAAATAGGAAAGGAAATGGTACCAACCAATCCAGGTAATCCCTGCCCCAGGGGAACAAATCAAGATATTTTTTTCTTGTTACTTAATTCTTAACTCAGTCGCCCAAGATGAATATTTGCTGGTTTGAACACAATACCAGCGTTAATGCCGTTTGTTTTTTTATCTGAAGGCTCAGCGAACAAGCACATGTCTTTCTTAAGAGCTAACCGTGGCCTATAGGCTAGGATGGTACAGGTGCGTTGCTGACCTGTGGCCGAGATGATAGCCTTATTGTACAAGTCTACTGTCTGCTCTACCTAACGGGCACGAACATGACAGTCATAGACTCAGTAATCGGAAAGACGGTGGATACCTACCCGGGCGAGTTCCTGCAAAACACGCTGCAACCAGTGGTCTTGTTAGTGTAGACCTGTATGTTAACCAGTGTTCGCATCTTGTAAACATGGGGGAACCCACTGCCCTGTCTAGATTTTTTGTACCCTCAACTAAGTTTGTATAATAAGTACGTACCTAAGCTCTTTCAGCAGGTTTCACAGATCGATTTTTAAAATATATTGTAACACCTAAGGGGCCATCCATAAGTTACGTCACACGTTAATGGGGGGGGTATCATCTTAATGTGACATTATGTGACAAGGGGTAGAGGGATCGAAAGCATTGTGACGTCACAATATAAAATACTAGATCACGAAATTTAAACTAACTAACTTCAATTACTTCAACGTTGGTCATTAGTTTAATACCAACAATCTTCATAAAGGAAACAACATTAAACATGCAAAACATTCTATTACTTTCTCACTTTTAATGCAAAGCTGGAAATAATACCTATGTACTTTATGTAAACGGGTTGGAATTCAGTGTTCAATAAAATACCAGCCATCATTCTACAATAAATTTGAAAAATGTGTGACGTCACATTAGGGGGGACGAGGTTCTAAAAATGTGACAAGGAGGGGGAGGTGTCGAAAAGTTCTAAAATTCGCGTGACGTAATTTATAGATGGCCCCTAAGGCCACAGAATAATTGACGACTTTTTAGTGTCTTGCAAATATTAAGTAGATATTAAATAATCTTAGGTTTACTGACGGACGTATTTAAATTAGTACGTCAATAGACTTACTGTACCTCACACGTAAATAAGACCGTGTTTTTTAAAAATAGACTAACAAGTTATGGCACGAAGAAGAAAAGGAAGATACTGGGTATTCCAACTACTTTTATAATTGTATTTGCTTATTTTGTTGTATTAGCTAGTAAAATCGTCTGAGCCTGGTTTAGTGGCTAGATATCTATCTACCAGCTACTCCATATCCCCGGGCCATAGCACCTAAACACTTTTAATTAGTGGTCTGTTAATTTGCTTACGGGTTTATTAAGTACCTACTGACATAAAAAAATGTCTCCATTTTGAAGAACAGAAAAAGTTTTTTTTTCATGTTATAGGAAGGCAAACAAACAGACGGATTTCCTGATGGTAAGACATTCATGCCGCCTAGAGACACCAAAGATGGCAATGCTGCGTTGCCAACCTGAGGTCAGGATGTTAGGCCTCGAGCAAAAGTAAGTTTACCGGCTACCTTACCCTCCGAACCGGAACACGTCATGACGTTATGGCGGCAGGAATAGGTAAGGCGGTGGTCCAATCCAGGCGAGTCGCTGCAAAACTCTACCACCTAGTCAGATGTCACGGTGTTAGTGATGATAAGCCTATGCTCGCCTTTTACGAGCTGCCTGGCAAGAAAGGCAGATGGTCTATTCTGCAAAGGAGCCCGGACCAACACGGGAAGACCTACCTACATACCATAACTTTACCTCAAGTCCCATACGGGAACGGCAGAGAGTATCGAGTGCCAAACATCACGATCCTGGCAGACCTGCCTAACTTCCTCCACAATCATTACTCTTTTCATTCAAACACGCCGGTTTCGGAGATTTTGAAACCACCTTCGGCTAACACCCGAGCGATTTGCTCGTGGAATATCAGTCTAGGTTTCCCTGGATACCTACATCCATCCACATTTGCATTGCATGTCTGCTTTCTCAATCTTTCATTTGTCATTCTTTCTACATCTCTGAACCAGCAGAGTATGCATATATTTTTCTCGGATCTCGCTCAGCCAGTCAGTCAGTCGCGGTCAGCCAGGGTAACACCACAGATTTTCCCTAACGCTTTCATTTCGACCGCATTTATCCTGCTCTCATGCTTTTTCTGATATACTCAACTTTCGCTTTCATGCAACAACGTTAGGATGAGCACAGAATTACGCAAAGCGAGTCTAGCTTTTTGACACACTTTGCCACAAATCCTCGCTTTGAAATAGCTTACCTAGCGCAACATTCACACTATTTCCTGCACGCACTCTCGTTTCTCCATCCGCGGGTTTCAATTCTGCAACAAATACCACCATATACAATTTCACTCACTTATTCAACGCATCACATCATCAACTAAAACTCTTACATCCCTTCTGGTTTCGTCTCTTTAAAACACTTATGGTATTTTCATAGCATTCCATTGTAATTAATGTATATAATGTAGTATTCCATTGTAAGCCTCTTTTACAATCACATTCCGTAACTGTGACCTGTGTATACAGCTCAGATGGTGTAGTCCAGAGTTTCTCAAACTTTTAGCTCCACGTACCCCTGTTAAAGATTCCATGTTACAGCGAACCTCTACAAAAAAATGAAAGTAACTAATTAAGTCCCCCTCAAAAAAAACAATAAAGTTGATTATTCACAGAAATTATGTTTTTATTTCATCAAAAGGTAACAATTAAGTGCGAAAAGAAATATTTTTTACTATCATAAATGTGATGGGTGTGCTTCTTTTCTGTCAATTTTAGGAGTGATTTTGGATAATTTTAACTTTAATTCCGACTTGGCATCAAGTCAATTTCTGTATTTAGCGCCACCATATGTAACGCACGTGCCTGTCACTTACTTGCCAATCATCATAGCACCATTACGTAAATTTTGTCGCGTACCCCTTACTGTCGAATGGCAAACCCCTAGGGGTTCGCGTACCCCACTTTGCGAAACGCTGGTGTAGACTGTAGAGCCCAAAAGTACAGGTATCATCTACATGAAACAGGCCGTTCACAACTTGATCACCCATTCGCATTGCCACATTCATTGACCTTAACCTTTAAAGGTATTTGTTTAAATACAAAATAAGCAAGCGTGTTGACAACACACAACCCTGCTTGACGCCAATGTTGACATCAAACCAAGCCGATATGTTGCCATCCACCCGCACACATGCACACACGTAGGTAGGTAGTACACGGTAGAGAAGCATCTGTCTCTACGATGTTGCGGAGCTAAAACACCTGGTCCATACATCCTCTTTCAGACCTGAAACCACCTTGACTCTCACACAATATTCCATCCGACATCCCTTGCAACCTCGTTTAAACTATTTTTCCATACTTTTGATACTAAACTGATAAAAACTGATGGCTCTGTAACTGGTTCAGTCCATGCGTGAACCCTTGCCTTTATACAATGGCACGATGACTGCACGCCGCCAGTCTTCTTGGACTCTGTCGGTCCTCCTACATTTGTTACAAAGGACCCAAAGAGTCGCGGACGGCAGAACAACAAGATTGGTAATCTCAGCTGTATCTTTATATACTCCCTCAGCTTTACCATATTTTATGCTTCTGATCGCCCATTCAACTTCTTCCGTCATAATGTCATCACATGCCTCCGCTATTTCTGAGTCATTTGAGTACTCTAGCATCCTGGGCACCCATAAAATTCACGCCAAAGTTTTAAAACGTCACTCGTGCTTGCAACCACCACCACCACCCAAATTTAATCTATTCTAGACTTTAT
This sequence comes from Calephelis nemesis, assembly GCA_002245505.1. NCBI lineage: Eukaryota > Metazoa > Arthropoda > Insecta > Lepidoptera > Riodinidae > Calephelis > Calephelis nemesis. The sequence goes on along the minus strand of NJDD01001300.1, from coordinate 102,552 downwards.
TCTATTCATTCTAGAGGCAGACCAACCACTTTGAGACATCTATAACTCCCTCCAAAAGAGTTTGGTGTTCATGTCGTAGCAGTTAGCCAACTTCTCTTCTAGTTTTATACTTTCACTAAGTGTTTGGTGATATTCTTACAACAATACAATAAACATAAAACGTATTCTAACCAGGTTTTTTTCTTTCTTTCAAACGGAGGCTTTTACCTCCTCATCTCACCTTGCGTCACCATTCATAGACTTGTATATCTTTGCACTGCCATGTACCTCTTTCGCGACATGCACATACTACGTTTTAAAACATCCGAACAGTCATCTACGTCTAAATCCGGTTTGTACACACTATCTAGCCTGTCTTGGACTTGACTGTCATCCAAGATTCCTACACTCGGGTCTTGCAACTTTTCTTTCAGTGCTAATTTACTTAAAAACAAAACATTCTTTCTTAATCATTTATTTGTGTCTTATAAACACTAAAGTATAATATTACATTCAGCTTTTGACAGCGTCAAACTACTAATTTTAACTATAGGTACAATACTAATAACTATATAATACAAATCATTTACAATATCTTCTGATATGTGAACCAGGCCAAACAGTTTTCAAAAGAAAGTTATTTAAAGCCTTAAACTTATAATAATTTTTGTCATCAGGTAGCTATAGGTGCTTTGTGATGTAATTAAATATGGGTTTGTACATCAATATTGCTGATGAAACGGATTACAGATAAAACAGAAGTAGAACCGATATGTAATGGTACATTTAAATTTATAAAAACTCTTGCCACTATATTAATGCAAAATAAGAAACAATTATTAATGCCGCTTTATTAAAATATTGTCCAAACAAGTACTTTATCGAAATATCAAAACTTGGATTCAAATTTGATAACCAGAAAAATGAAAAACATTATTAAACACCAGTCTCAATTATGTCAAATTGTAGCGTACAACCCGCAAATTTTTTTGACAATAATTGACACATGTTCTTTAAAATGTAATCTGTACATTTACTAATAAGCAGTTGAAATAATTCATGGGGTGTAGTTATTGCAAAAAAGGAAATGTACGCGTTTAAAATTTTTGACGTTATGGATTCCAAACGTACAAAATTAAATTTAATTGAACGAAATGACTAATTATGTCGCAAAATTTAAAATCTGCTAGGTTTCTAAATTAGTCACTAGACGTCACTATTTGCATGAGGCAAATGATCTATCGTTTCAAACTAATCCAAAATCGTCCCGACATTAAATACTCTTGTCGACAGGCTCGTTATTTTATGATAGATGAAGAAGTGGCAAGAGAATAGGTAGATACATTGTAGACCTTACTGTTTATTCTAGATGCAAGAGTTTATTTACAAATAAAGCGTCACAGAACAAATACGAAACAGTATGGAAACTACCTACATACACTTGAAAGAGCAACACACAGAGACGCATCAACAAGACGATTAAGTGGTTTTCACGGTGCTACAGCAGTTACTGTACCCGTCAAGACAAATGATCATGTTATTTGTTTCGGGTATCTTTTAAAAAAATGCTACAAGCGTATTCGACTTTTGTTGGGATTGCAAACCGACGACGCCATGAGATTACATACTTATATTATTTGTAAACTATAGTACTACTATTTAAATTATGTGCTTCGGCTTTACACTTTTCATTATTTTTACACTTAACATTTTCAATTTTAAATTGGCTGACCTAATCTAAATTTAAACGAAATTATTAATTATATAATAAAAACTCAATATAGACAGATATCTCTAAAATACATTCGGGTTTCCGAAGCTTGACGAATATAGCCGAAGCGCATAATTTAAACAGTACTACTATACGTAGTTATTGCAATTCGATTAATAAAAAAAACATGACAACCATGACGAGAAAGAAACATGAGTATTTTATCGACTAGGTTAGTTTCCACACTGTTCCAAGTATGCGTGGCGATACCTGGCATGATACACGGCATCGGCATCTGAAAATTGTTTGCCGACATTTAGCACCTTCAAGAAGCACCATTACAGATCTTATATGTAGAATAAAATCTTCAAAATATAAATAAAAAGCAATCTAGCGTATAGAACCAAATACACAACCTTTTTAGCACATATATTTCATAAGTCTTGCTAAGAATTTTCTTGCTTTAAATATGACTGCTACATGGTCACGGTGAAAATGGCGATTCGATACTTTTTATAACTTGCAACTTAATTAATCGGAAAACTATTTTTTTAGTACATACGCGTAAATAACAAAAATCATAATAAAGCAAAGCCAAAAGTCTCTAATTAACTGATTAAAACTGTTTATTTAATACAATATTAAGTAAGTACTTAAATAAATTGTTATCTTGCGAGGCACTCTGATCTGATGTTTCTGTAGATGTTTTCCTAATTATATTCATGTTTATTTTTTCCTACACACGTATTTGTCCTTAAATATGTGTATTTTGGCGTTGATATTATTCTTTTTTTTCTTCGAATCCGCGCCTTCTAGGTTTTATCGTCAATTTGGTAAATTCTAAAGCAAGAAAATCTTAGCAATAAATGTTACTGTAAACTGTTTATCTTTGATAATATGACACAAAAATATCTAGCCTATTGGTAAAGCAATCTGTGAGCATCGGTATACATTTTATTATGACTAACTTTGTGATACTAGTGCAACGACATTAGTGGTAATTTTGAAGGGCACTAAACTAAGTAACTTTAGGTTATCGCTATCTTCTTTCAAAGAAAATAAAAGAAAGAAACAAAACATGTTCAGTACTGCCAGATTAGTTTGTACGCGAGATTTCTACAGACGTTTAATCTGTTCTTCGGAAAGCGTCACAAGCTATTATGTCCGGACTATTCTGACATATCGAAAATGTTCCATCTCTTTTGTGTTTGTAATTTGTATTATAAGAAAAAGATAGCCTACCTACTTTTTAAATAAGTTTAGTTAGTGCTCAGCAGAATTGCCACCTTTGACAAATTATGATACAGTCAATGTAATGAGACAAGGACTCAGAAAATTCAGAGTAAGATTAAATTTGTGGATACAATGTTCAAAGATGTTTATTATAGAGGTATTTATTCAATGTCATAAAATCAAATAATTAAAAATTACTTTCCACTGATCGTAACTTTATTTAATTGATGATTTTTATTTGACATGGGGGTCTGAAGAGTGAGGAGCTTTATTTACTTTTATGATCCAAATTAATCCTATCAATAATTGTCTACGAAATTATTTTTAATAGAAAGCAAGGAGTAAGTATCTTGATGATGGAATATTGATAACATTTAAAGATAAAGTATTATAACAATGTTTTAACAACAAAATTTAATTTAAACTAAGTGTTTACTTGACCATTAAACGTTATGTGATCAAAGCTTAAAGTTTTGTTTTCTTTTAAATAAATAATTCCATAATCATAGACATCTAAGTTAATGACTTTTTTGTTTCAAAAAGTCGTGCTTTAGCCTTGTTATTATTACAATTATAAAAAGTAAAACATTAAACTTTTTCTTTAATCGTCTGTAAACATATTGCGTTTAAATAGGGAAAAATGTTTAAGATAAATAGAGATTTGTGAGCGTTTGAGTTATGAGAATAAAAATATTTTGATAAATGAAAGTCTATCTCATTTAATGTCATTTTGTAGTTAATGTAATTTTAGCACCAAATAAAGGCAATAACAGTCGAAAATCAAAGCTTTCGTTTCAAGTGTGTGATTGGCGGAAAATGGCTCTTAGCAAGCCATCTGCTTTGTAGCTGAAAAGTGAAAGGTCAAGTGTTTCTTGACATCATTGAAAAAAAATTGTCTATAAATTTTATCAAACGCTGTGTCAGAAAATTGAAAACATGTATTTTAAGCATGTATTTTTTCTCCACAGTTTCAGCATTGTTCGGTAAATTATATTATGACATTGACTGTAACATATGTAATGTATAAACAACTTATTTATTTAAGAGTGTCATAGATGGCCTCGTTGGGATATGTACCATTTAAATGTATACTATTTCTAAAGGTTAATGAGCTATCTTTACTATGGACTTCTGTTTCATCTATACTCTGACTTTCTGCAGGATAATCGTCCATATTACTAGTTATTTCTAATCTAATAGCATGGATTTTTGGTTCTATATTAGTTGTTACTTTATCACGTTCCCAAGAATCCATTGCTATAGAAACATCGTTTTTACTTCCCATTTCATCACACTCACTCGAAGCAACGCTTGAATTTTCTAACTCAAAGTCAGTTGTCTTTTCTATTACTACAACTTCGATATGTCTAAAGGAATTTTCTTGGTTCAAAATCTGCCTTGCTCTTTCGTCGTTTCGACTAATAATTTCTTTTTTAACATTACATATTACAGGGTCCGTTGCAATCACGTCTACATTACAATCGTAATTGTCTTCATCACTTGTTCTATTACCATTTGGTGTACATATTTCTGCGTAAATATTATCACAGCTTGAGTCTGTGTCTATTTTTTCCTCTTCATCTCTAACTGCATCGGCAACTTGACCGTATGGTAAATCTTCAATAACTGGCAGTTTGCGTTTTTGAATAGAAGAAATGGATCTTCGAAGTTTCTTTTGAATTTGAGGTTCTTCTTCAGATATATCGACTACGCTAATTTCATCATCTATTTCTGATCTAGGCGTTGGTGCTCTAGGTTTTTCTATTTTTTTCCTGAAGTTGACTAGTTTTTCGCTATCGTTTGAACGTTCTGTTTTTGTTGGCATGCTGTTGCTATTACTTCCTTCTTTTTTCTCACTTAACTTTTTGGAATGTAATAAATTTGACGTCGACTTACTAAGAACTCTTTTAGTTTTAACATGAAATTCGGAACATAATTTTTCAGTTATAAAAGAATGTTGCTTATAATTAATTTCAAAATCACTGTCATTGTAAAGAGAACCAGCTCCAAACATATTTATATCTTCACAGCTTTGTATTTGATTATATGACTCTGATTTAGCTATAGCTTTTTCAGGTATTAAATCTGGTTGGACTCGTTGCCTCCTTTCTAGGTTTGTTGATGACTTTGTCGCAACCGTTTTTTTAAGCATATTTTCATCAAGGGATTTTAATTTTCTACCCGAACTTGAATTACTTTCCATTGAACCACAATAATTTATTTGATCAACACTTAAATTTTTGCGGTCATGTTTCATATTTATACCACTATCCTCTTCTTCAGTACATGAGCTGTCAGGCATCCCAGTTTGGACAGATACTGATTTAGTTAATACCGGCTTTTTATGGCTGGAACTACATTGACTTGTGCCCATTTCTGATGAAGAAGTCGTTAGGCTTTTATAAGAATGACTCTTTTCTGCCGTTCCATCATTTTTTCTTAAAGCGCCAAACCGGTCTTCAATAAGCTTTGCCATATCCTGATAGCGTTCAATGGAACTGTGTTTTTCACCAAGTGGATCAAACGGATCTTTAACATCTTTGTATTTTTCACTTATTTCGATTGCAGAAATTTTTTCATTTAGCTTCTCAGTGCTCTTTAAAAGTTTTAAGTTTTTAAACCACTTGCTCTTCTTTTGGCTTGAATCTTCTCTAAAAACTTGCATTTTGTCATTAGAGAACTGTTCCTGTTCAACTTTATCTTCGTTTTTTTCTTCTTTTCCATCGTCGCTGTAAACATCGTAATTCATATGTTCGAGTTCGTTTTTACTTAAAAATATAATAGAACCTTCTGTTTCATCAGGAATATCCTTTAACACTTTCTCACTTTTACCAAACAATCGCGAAGGATCAATCTTTAGCCCTTGAAGTGTGAATTTCTTTTCTTTTTCAAATTTCACAGGTTCGTGGTCTTCTTTTATCAGGTCTTCAGCTGTTTTCGCTTTGTTGATGACAGTGGAATTTGCGTAAGAAATCTGCCTGATCCAGTTGTCAACATTTAATTGACAGAAGGTAAGAGCTTTCTGGAGGCGCGCGGAGAGGAACATTCGTTTTTCGCTGTCGAAGCCGAGTTGTGTGCGGCGTATTTTAACACTACTATTTAAGGGTAGGAGCTGCAGGGACTCTTTTGCATGGTATCTAGGATCTATTTGCTTCGTTGGACTTGAAGGCAAAGAACTGTACTCTGGGAGTGTGCACATCACCAAGACGGGTTCTGTAGTGGCAGCTCGTAATAGAAGATCATCTGAAACGAGAAAAAGTTAAATTAAATTTCTAAAGTAGCAATATTGGTTATAATTCATTGGTGAGGCCCTTTCGTATCGATTTTAAGTAGATAATTGGGTATCCATTTCGTCAATGTTTTATATATGAAACCAATCAACGAAATAAATAAAATTAGTAATAAGCTGTTTATTATATATATATTTGTCAACGGAAAGTATGTAGTTTGCTACACAAACTAAACAATAGTCGATAAAAATGTTATTTCAATAAAATTGAATTCTTGAACATAAATTTTTAGACGCAATTGTTAGCTTTGTTGTGATAATAACATACAAAAAATATAAAAATAATAGAAATATCTTTAAGTATAGAAGCGGAGTTTTGCCGCCATCGAGAGAAAAGATGGTCGAAGTTTTTTCATAATTATTGAATTTCGTGTTACTATTGAGTGAAATTAGTCAATTTTGGTGGTATTTTGTACAATTTTGTTCAGTGAAAGAGCACAAATGAAATAATTATTAAGAAATTGGCGTATCGTGTATTTCCTCGTTGCCGCCAAATCTCATTACAGAGCTTGTGTAACGAGCCACCGCTTTACACAAGAGCCTGACATGACTTCCTGACGACTTATGACTGATGACTAAATTATAACTAATTGAAAATTATATAAAATTCGATGCAAATTTCTACTTGACTAATGGCTAAATACTAGCGTGAACCAAAACCTAAAGAAAGAAGAAGTATAGTAGTGCTATTTAAATTCGGATATATCCGAAAAGCTTCGGAAATCCGAATGTATTTTAAAGATATCTAGAGTTGTTATTTCATAATTAATCATTTCGCTTAATTAAAGACTAGGTCAGCCAATTTAAAAATAAAAGTATAAAGTGTAAAAAGAGTAAAAAGTGTAAAGCCGAAGCACATAATTTAAACAGTAGTATAATAATGATTAATGAGAAACTAAAAAAACTCAGGCAGAAGTCGCAAAAATAATTAAATAAAAGACATCCATTACAGAAACTAACAATTACAAAAATTTTCAGTGTTGATCAATTTTAAAATTATGTAAAGCAATAAACAAAGGATAAAATTTAACCATACCTAAAAATAGACCAAGAGCCAACACCGGTAATTCTAGTTTTATTTATAGGCTTCTCGACGCAGCGAGAGCTATTGCGATCATTATCTGTATTATCGTTCGTATCGGCAAATTACTTGTGTCAATTATGATATCAAGCCAGCTCTTTGTAACATCTCAGGGAAAAATGATCGGGGTTGCCATATAAAGGATAAGAAGATTATGATACTTGACGACAAAGTATTTAATCTGGTATTAAATACTTTACGTACAGTAAATAATTACAGGAGGCTTACGCGTTTTCTATCCATAATATGTTTTGAGTAAAGCAGTTCAGTGAACTTTTAATTCCGAATATGACAGCTTACGATCTTGCCAATATGTTACTTTAACGAATAAAAATATGTTACTATACAAGTTAGTTCGATAAACTCCAAGGTCAAAAGTTTGGGGTTAACAAATTATAAGTCATACTAGCGTTTAACCACGGATTCACTCGAGTTTAAGTCATAAAAAAGAATTCTATGTTACTTTTAATACCTCCAAGAATATATTATGTGCAAGGTTTTATGATGATTGGTTACTCCTCCAAGAATATGTGCTCGAATTTTAATGACGATTGGGTGAGTAGTTTCTGCGTTAACGTGTAAGAAACAAACTTACATTCGCATTGATAATATTAGTAGCGATTTCTCATTTGGACTCTATCATTAATGTCCAAATATATCAAACAATTTAATATAAAAAAAAAAAA
>NJDD01001300.1:63404-84095 GCA_002245505.1 Calephelis nemesis | reverse complement strand
CAAAATACAGAAGAAGTTAAATTTAAATCTACACAAATATAACAAAATTGAAAAATTTTCTTGGCCACGCTAATCTTTGGAAGTACATAACCGATTTTACAAAGCATTGTTACTTTGATAGCCGACTTTTAAAAAGTTTTTATATAAATTATAAAGAATCACACCAAATTGCTAGAAACTGTTAGTAAAAGAAATAAGTTCGGAAGCACAGCCCTAGTAAGTAGTAGATGTAAAAAAGATGAGGCTTGCATACTAACAACTTCACGCCTATGTAAGTGTCCAATACAGTGTTGAACAACTAAATGTATTATGCACTTTTTATTTTTAATTAAGGCCGTAAGCTTGAAGCATCATTCCGTAGTTGGGCAATAATATTCTGTTTACAACACCTTAGTAAGGAACTCCGAATTGTTTCTGTTGTCCTATTCCTGGTGGTACTTACGTATGTATCTATGTATGCGCCAAAGTTATTCCCGCGTTGCCAACGACAATTAAAATCGTTAATTGACAATGGGTAAAATCGGGGGACAAATGGTTTAGCCACGCGTCGCAGCATTTTGTCGTTTTTTCCGCGTGGATAACATTAACCATGGTTGCTACTCACGAAGAGGATCCCAGATAAATTTCCCTACTTTTACTCCTACATGCGGTCTCCGGCAACACTAACAGATACAAACACATGAATTATTTCAAGGCCTCTTACCATGTTTCTTATGTCAACTTATTAGTTTTATATTTTAAATACATTTGATTCCCACGTAACCTGCCGGTTAATGGACAAATGAGCGTACTTCCTTAGGCGGCTTTTCCTTAAATTAACAGCAATGTCACGTATCTGGAGGACGGTGGTTGTCACGTACGTATATGAGCGATCTTGCGTGCGTTGCACTACTTCTGTGACATTTTCTCTGCTTAAGCAGTTTGAGTAGGGACCATGTTTAACTAGTGTTCAAAGAAATAATCCTAATGAGTTTTATAGAACCGTCGTCCTAGATAAATCGACATTTCAGGGGAACCATACCACTCAGTCCATGATACAACAAACATTACTTGATACACTGTTAAAGAGTACCCGCCAACTTTTTATGAAATATAACTTAATATGAAGTAAAACATTTAGCTTTGGAAATCAATTTTTAATGGAAGATAGTTCTTATTCTTCTTCTTTTATAAATATGGCTTTCGATCGTTTTTCACGACTGCTTTGCCAATGTCAAGTTAATTTATTCTTATACAATATACAGTCATTAGTCACTATGTACAAAGTCACGTCAGGTCAGGGTCTTGAGTAAAGAGGTGGCTTCGTTATTCAAGCTCATTTAGCGAGATTTGACGGCAGCGAGGAAATAGACGGTACACTAATTTCTTCATGATTATTTCATTTGTGCACTTTCGCTAAATAAAATTAATTTAATTCACATCACGATGTCGCCAAAACCGCTGGAAGATAGTTAATATTGCTAACGATCAATTATGTTTTTTTTTAATAAGTTATCAAATATTATTAAAAGTGTTTGACAGTTCAATTGTTACTCAAAGTACGATTTTTTCAATTTTGTCATAAAAAACACTTTGCTGGGATCGAATAAGTGCCTGGTTTACAGGCGTGCCTTCTATTACGTTGTGGAACTATAGTACCTTCATCTTGTCGTGAGTACTCAGGTTGTACTATTCCCTCCTTACGTCAGCGCTTACATTGGGGTGGTATGCCACTTATCAAAGATTTATGTTCAACTAGCTTCCGCCCACGACTCCCTCCGCGCGGATGTCGGTCTTCGCGTGATAAAACTGAAAAATTAAGATTTTTTTTCTACTTATTTTTCCAGGATAAAAAGTATCCCATTTTATGCCCAGGACAAGAAGGTATTATACCAAGTTTCATCGAAATCGAACTGTTAGTTTTCACGTGATGCCTGAACATACAGACAGACACACAAAAATTTTTTTAACCACATATTTGGGTTTGGTATCGATCGAGTAACACCCCCTGCTATTTATTTTTTCAATATTTTTAATGTACAGAATTGCATTTTTTTGACAATATTATTATATATATTGAACAAGTGTTTGACAAAGAGAAAGGCTTGTATTCTTAACACGTAGACTCAAGCTTTTATTCAAACATAAAACAGTAATTACTTTTTTTATAGTCTAACCAAAGGATTAACGTTTAATAGCGTGAACGTGAAAATACGTAGTAGTTTATTTGAAGACAAAATTTGTGAAAGCAGGGAGCCGAAGTCAATATATTTTTCAAAATATCGCGTACAAACATATTTTTCTATCAAACATGAAAATAACCTGATGAATGTTCACATTCAATCTGTTAAAAAAGCAATTCTAATTTTATGTAATTTTATTTTCATATACATGAATCAATATTTCCCTTGGTCATCTATCATGCGTGAACAGATGGACCAAATTTTATCAATTCTTTTTGGTCAGGTTAGTTATTGTCTTATAAGAAGGAAGGTGAAAAACATACAATATTCATAGTCAGGACAGAAGTCGGGTCAGCTAGAGTAATACAAAAAACGGACAATCACTTTACGTAGTGGTGCTTATTTCTATAACATCTTATAATCGGTGACCGATTTTCTAACATTACATACTGATCGCAAAAGTGCAACGCAAACTGCCTTCATCCGATTGTCTACTACTATCTTCTATTACCCGATCGGTAATAATATCAGTATAAGCTATTCCGTAGCCAGGAACCTGGAGAGATCACTTCCAGTAAAACGTACATGAAAGCAGATGTTGTAGAAAAGTTTATTTACGGTTTGTTTTTAGTAAAAACGTTCAAAAACTTCGGTAAAATTGGCCTCAATGGATCGATTTAACCAGGCAATAAAGTTTTATAAATCTTATTGTATTAGTCGTAATGTCTAAAAATGAAACAAGTTTATTTTTTTTATTTTATTAAAATGGAGCTTCACTGAATCTTCGCTGATATTCTTTGTTACATTTAGTTTGATCTGCATCCATAAAACTCCATTTATCTCCATACATAGAATGTTCTTTACTAAAATTTCTGTTTTTGGATAACACTGAATTTGGTAACCAAGATATAATAGCATTCTTACCATTTTCTTCTAAATCTAGTATTCCATGTCTTGAAATAATACTACCATCAGGTTTAAGAATTAGCAAGTGAGGAATACTTGTAATTTCGTATAAATACTTAAGTGTCAATACTAGGGGATCAGAAAATTTAAGCATGAACCAATTTGCTTGTTTTTGAAAACAATTCATAGCGTCATCTTCAGTGTCATCCATTGGTACGTATATAACTTCAATTGGTATATTTATAAGTTTTGCATTTTCATATATCTTACAAAATTTGTGTATTATTCCATCTTTGTCTACATTATCTGCTGTGAAAAGCAGGGCAACTATATCGGCGTTGTTTTCAATCCAATCGCTTGGGACTTGTTTGTTATTTTTATTGAAAATAGAAGCTTGATCTATCCATTTAAATGGTTTGTATATTGGATTAGTACCCTTTGAAGAACTTTCAATGTTAAAATGTTTGTTTTTACTAGAATCCCTGCTCAACAAATCGCACTCCATTAAAGTCAATAAGATTTCAGTATTTAATCTATTGTCTAAAGTTATGTGTTCAATAGGTAGGTACTTCCAAGTATTAAATTATAGTCAAACAGTAGTATAATATCAAAAAATTGTAGTCAGTGGAAGAAATTACACAATTATTTTACACAATTATTTAAGCTTTGTGTTTCAAATCAAATTTAAAATGACAGACGTTCATTCCAATTGTTTGACAAGACGTCAAAATTTTTGAATTTAAAAAAAATATAGACACAATATACTATCTTTGTCCATAGCTGTATAGTGCGACCAATCTATCTGACCATTAAACCACAAATTGTAAAGTAACATGCCATTAGACATTTAATATTTCAGATTGAGCCTTTTACCTAATAATTAGCTGTAAAAATTAAATTGAAAATAATAAAATATCGCTATGAAAATTTCATTTTCGGTGCTCACACTTTAACAGTGGTTACACGAAATAGCAGTTTAGTTTCGATTTTGACCACTGCATAGATAAGTTGTTGACTCTATAGTCTATATCAACCAATGAAAAAAAAAACAACTTTCATTGATAATAAAACGTATTTACTTTAGACTTTTGCTTTATTTACTTATTTATTTTTAAGTTAATTATGTAACATCTGTTTTGTACAAATAAAATTAAATCATATTATTATTTTATTTAGTTGCTTAAAAAAACCTTCATAGATAGTAAAAAAACATTGAAATTATTGTAATCAAGCTATGTTTCTATTATTCAGTATAAAATATGAATAGCTTTAACTATGTATGAGACAAGGTTAAAACTTAATATCTTAACTTTTCAAAATCTGTCGAGCTATTTATTATATTTTCCCACGAGGGCAAATTCACAGGAAATACCTAGTCAAGTATAAACATACACAGTTTGTAATAAATCATTAAATATCGGCCAGATTCTAGATATCCCCAACAGTTACAACTATTTTGTAAACTTGAATTTTGTTACAAATGTATTATAGAATGTATTCCTGTGACATGAGGACACCCACAACAGAAGTAATGCTAGGCTATGTATACAAGCGGAGTTTCGAGCGGAGCGATTTCACATCATGGTTTTTACCAGTAGCCTTACTTGTGAGTTTTCTCTAAGATTTATTCTCAACTATATTAGCTTTAGACAATCCATACATTGTATGCAGTTATTGTCAGCACAACTTTAATTTAATACATATTTTTATCATCTAAACGCACAAGTGGTAGGATAAAATAAAACACTTGCGAAAATACACGAACAACTCACGACACTGGACGATGATTTTATACATACTTTATACCATGAAGTTAACCTCATTTTCTCTAATAAATAGCAACTTTTTTGTAATCCACACAACTTAATGTTGCAAAGACGCCAATTTTATTTTACCGGATCCAATTTTTTATGTAAGAGATCAGCAAACAGGCACACAGGTCTCCTGATGATAAGAGACAATTGTGGCATATGGTGTCTACCTATGTGTTATAGGTGCGTCGCTGTTCTGTGGCCGGGGCGTTACGCCAATTGTGCAAGTCAAACGGAACTACAAATTTTAAAGAAAGATTAGTAATGGAGGCAGGAATAAGTGTGGCGGTTGATCCCTATCCAGCCAAGTCACCGCGCAGAATATATTTACCACCAGTGGTCTTGTTGGTACTGACCTATACTTTAATCTTGGCTGGACTCTTACGGCTTTTACGAGCTGCCTGGCATGTATGTCTATTCTACTCAACGGGTCCGGGCCATCAGGGGGAATTTCTACAGCACTACCTATTTTGTCATGAGGTCAGATTTCATTGAATGTTACGTGATGTCCGTATGAATTGCGTCATAATTTAAAAATGTTGATCTTAAGAAAAAATCAGGATTGACGAATACAACAATACTTACTAATGTCTAATGAGCTTTACGATTTTTTTAAAATAAATGCAATTTTAACTGTCTAAACTATGAGATTTGAATGAATCATCATCATCATCATCTTAGCGTTGATCCAAGTACCAGGAACATTTGAAATTTGTGAAACATGAGGCCAACTGTTAGTTTTTATGGAAAATAAAATATCATATTTATGATAGTTTTTGTTACCAAAAGTAAACCCCAATCGCTATAGCTTATGTTTTGTAGAGTCACCCCACAGTGTTGTGTCCGTGCTTTGCCTATAAAATATTGAATGACTGAACTGTAGCAGACTGACCGTGGTCAAAAACGTGACTATAAAAACTGTCACAGAATATTAACGAACTCTTCCTTGTTGTTTGACTTTCAATCTAATTTTAAGTCTGTAAAGTTTGAAATAGCACCTTATTATCTAATCTGACGGTATTGTTTATTATACTTGCAAGTTAATTCCTTTATATGATTTATGAACAGACATTCTTTGAAAATAGCAAATCTATAATAATGAATAGCGCAAGTAATACGACTGTTCCTATCATATTTTGTTTATAACTAGCAGCCCGCCCGGCTTCGCACGGTTATGAAATATACATACAAACCTTCATCTTTAATCACTTTATCTATTTAAAAAACCGCATCAAAATCCGTTGCGTAGTGTTAAAGATTTAAGCATACAAATGGACAGAGGAAGTGACTTTGTTTCAAACTATGTAGTGATTAAAGAAAATAATAATTATAGAGATAAGAAAATATGATCAGTAAAATTTTATCGAAATTTTGCAGTAAGTTTATTGTGTGAAATTTAGATTTATATCACTTAATTTTCTTCGACATTAATTTTTAAAAACAGTTCACATATTTAAACGGACTTCTCATTTTATAACATTAATTTAACTGTCTGAATTTTATTCTGATGAGTTGGCTACCCGTTTGTTATCCAGCCTTAATTAAAGAGGTTATTTTTTACCATTACATTGGTTTGGCCATTTTTTCCTGGACTTTATAGCTGGCGCGACTACAGGCTATAGTAGGTATCGGACGTAAGTCACGTGACCTTGAACGTACGGACTAAAACGTAGTGATTATATTCTCTTTGGTAAGGACGTCCGAAAAATATGTCTGGATGTTTTTGACAGCCGAACGCGTCTGCGGACGGTAATCGGTATGTAGCAAAGACTACAGTATTCTGTATGAACACATTAATTATTTATCAGTCGTGGTAATAATATGTTTCCAGCTATAGGAATATACTCGTATCACTAAAAGAATATAGACTAGCCAAGCAGCTTTTTAGAGACAAGCTTGGATTCGGATGTCACTATTGCTGTTGCCACTGCCAGTTTTGTGATCACCCGATTACCCTAATTAAAGTTCAGGCTTTATGATTTAGGAAATAACGGTCTTAAGTCTTAAGCTGCCATAACGTCAACGCTAGCGATAGTATATTCGTTTTGGAGGTAAGGCAGTCTCTCATTGGCAATGCACCATTAACCTACTACCTGAAGTATCTATAAAGCAAACCGTATTTTTTAAATTAAGGACATTTATTTGCTTGTTTGCTTTCATTCCAATTCTATTAAAATACTAAGATTATTTTTACAACGAGTACTAGGTATACATAAAAACTAAGATTGTAAATAAAATTCTTGGTTAAAAGACAATTTTAACGATCGCTAAACTAACTTTAATGAGTTTGAAAGTGCAGTTCTTGGATTTCAAATTGAGTGTAAATTGTGTTAATGCTATATACTAAATTACAAAAGATGTCGAAAATTGTAAATACAATGTTCGGGTCATCTAGAGTTAAGGCTACTAATATTAACACCTTGCTCAATTCTATTTAATCTAGAAAATTATGTCGTTAACTATGCAAGATGTAGTTACAAGGCTGAGAAAAAAATATTAACCTGTACATAAAGTTAGTAAAATAAGACATTAAAGTAACATTAAATTAGTGCAATGTGTATGATATTTTTCGTCATCGGCGCTTGGTACAACTTCCAAATATTCAATGTTCATATTTTGAAATGAAAAAAAGCTTGTGCTATTTTAGGTAACTATCAGATAAATATAATATCAAGTGTATAAATAGCTTTTTTTACTTTTCGAAACAACCGTCAGTTCTATAATTTAAGCGCAGTGAAGCTACGAAAAAATGACTTCGATTTCAATAAGTAAGTGATAAAGGTGTAAAAAATAAAGTATTTTCCTGAATATTCCCTCATCTGATCCAGAGTTGGTAGAAATGGGACTACCTCGGAAGTATGCATTTTATTTTAAAATCGATCCAAAAATAAATCAAATAAAAGGCAAAAATATAGGACTCGAATATACAGCCTCCCTCTTTAATTACTTTAACTTTTTACATCTAAACCAGTACACAATATTCATGATTTATTAACATGATTTTATTAAATATAAAGAAATATATAAATTATTCCTACTTAGTTAGAAATTTACTTTAATTATATTTTTGTTTTTATTTCACACTTTAAACAAACGCAAAAATGGGTAGATTTATCAATTAGTTTTTGTTATTAGTCTTCGTTAAAATTATTATTATCTCCTCTGCGTTCTGTGGTGGGTAGAATGATGGGCATTCCTATACATTCAAAGAAAAGTATTAGGGTAATTTCAAGAATGTGAATTCAGAGAGAAGCGCTAATCCCTGACAGCGATTCTTGTAACCGCCATTACAGTTAGTCTAGCGCCATGATTTTTGTAAATAGGGATAACTGTAATTTGCCGGCTAGTAAATTTGAACAAAGCAATGATTAGCGTTAGCCAATTATTTAAAAAAGTAAAGTATCCGTAGCTAAATACTAAAATGCATAATCTTTTTAATTAGAATGCTGTTTTGATATACAATTTTATTCACAAGTTTTTTAAAACTTTTTCTATATTAATGCGGTGTTAAAACAATCTTAGTAGTAACTTGGGCACTACAAATGTAACTAATTACTAGATACTACTAAGCACCAAACACTCTCTTTGCTAATCCAATTAAATGTGCCAAAAACTTAGGTTAAGATAGTCATACTGGCATATCTATTATAGTTGACTTATCTATTATAATATTAAGACAGATTCCTAGGTTAGCATTTCCAAATCCCTGGGGTACTATCTTAGGGTGGTGTCAAAAGTGTTAAGAATGTGGGAAAATTTGGTAGGTCTGTGGGTATCGTGACGCATTGCACTCGATATTCTCTGATGACCATGCAAGAGACTTGGACCCGAAATGTGTGTGTGTAAACAAAATATATTTGAGTTAAATAGTTGACGTAACCTCTCCTGACAACAAACAAGTCCGTTTCTCTATCAATACTGAATAGATTTTAAAGTATCTTCACGCCCATATCCCCGAAGAGGTAGGCAGAGGCACAACTAGGACACCCACGACTAGCCGAAGATACTAAGTCCCACAATGTGATAGGTGGCAAGCCTATCGCCAATCGGGCACATATCCTATCCCGAGCAACATTTTTTTTACCAGAAAATTGGAAAAACCCAATTTTCTTTTAGTTGCCAGACCCGGGATTCGAACCCGGGACCTCATGCAGTCAAATCCAACAACTGAACCGCTAGACAACAGAGAGATTAAAAATATTTGTTATTATATAACGGGTATAGTCCCGAGATGCTATTTTTTCCTAGTTCCTACAATTATTACTTATTAAATACAATTTTCTACTACCATATTTGGATTTGATGATATAATCCTAAGAAAGTCGAAAAATAATACAATTAATTTTATTTATTATTCGATTTTCGTGTGCCTAAATGACATAATAGTTATTAACGAAGTCCATTTTCCCAGTTAAATTGTTTAGAAAAATGTAAGTTCTTCTCACAAATTTACTTTATTTGTTTCTTGCACCGGCCATTGACATCGCCAGGATTATTTTCAGGGGGGTGCATCTCCATCTATACATACTGTTAACTAATATAAAACATCGAAATAAACAAGTATAGCAACGTACATATTTACATACGAACACAAACATACATACATAAATAGTCTCGAAAATCATAACTCTCCCGCAAGTTCAGTCATGTAATTTTTTCTACCTACTTTCGTTCCGGACAGGGGGGTGCAGTTGAACCCCCTTTCGCCCTACTGTTTTGGGGTGCGAGGGGGTTCAACTGCACCCCACTGTGTTCCCGTGTGTGTTTAGCGTTGCTTTTAGCGCTAGACTATCCTTCTATTATTTGTCTTATGGTCGTGCGCGTCAGAATACCAGCCGGCCGTTAAATGTCCTCGCGGACGGTCTCACAATAATTAAGTTCATTATACCATAAACAAAACTCGACTAGTATCGTTTTTCGCATGCGTATTTATTAGACTAGTAGGTAGTTGCGGAATATCACAGGCTATGGTAATAAGAGTTGAATTTCATCTATGTATCCGTTTCTAACTAAATATGTTTATGAGGCCGTTAAACTTTAATACAGTTTTATTTAGAAGCCTAAAACGTTTCTGAGTATTTTTTTAGTTTCCGTTTTATTTAGTTTTACTTTTTATATATATTATTGGCCAAATTATCGCCTTCCCTGATGGAAATGACATAAGATGTCAGTATTAGATAATATGTATTGCTATATTACCACCTCTATCTACTATTTATCTCTACGGTTTAGTGGTCTGGGTTCCAGATTGACTTACCAGGTCAGGGTATTTGAAATGTTTAATAAAAAATCGCCTCTGTTGTCTAGTGGTCTGGTGTTCGACTTGGCTTCGATTTGTTCGGTTCCCGGGTCGGCAACAAAAAAATAGAAAACGTATTTCAATTTTCTAATAAAAATAATGATGCCCGGGATTGGATTTGTGCCCGGTTGGCGATAGGCTTGCCACCTACCACATTGTGGGACTTAGTGTCTTCGGCTGGTCGTGGGTGCCCTGGTTGTGCCTCTGCCCATCCTTTCGGGGATATGGGCGAAGATACTTTTTTAATATAAAAATAAAGTTGTCCAAAAATTGATATCTACATGACCGGTTGGTGCGAGGTTTGCTATCTATCCCATTGTCTATACTAAAAAGACGTTAACGAACATTTAATCTTTTATTCTGGATGGAAAATGTCAACTTAATAACGCATTAAAAGTTAATTAAATTGGCTGACCTAATCTAAATTGAAGCGAAATGCTTAATTATGTAATAACAACTCTTTATATAGACATCTCCTATATGTTAAAAATGTAAGTACAGTAATACTATTTAAATTATGCGCTTCGGCTTTACATTTTTACTCTTTTTACACTTTATACTTTTATTTTTAAATTATAATTTAATTTTTGAAAACCTAATCTAAATGTAAGCGAAATGACTAATAATGTGTAATAACAAATCTATATAGATATCTTTAACATACATTCGGATTTCCGAAGCTTGACGAATATAGCCGAAGTGCATAATTTAAATACTAGTACTAACTACTGTAAATTATTGTGATTATTTTATTGATGTAAACGTGACCTGAATTACGCCTTCTACTTGATATAAACTCAATAACCTGAATGTAATAAGATCTCGCATCTTCGACAATCTTTTTTGCTCACTTCTAGACGTCAGATGAAATTTAGCACACGTATCGAGCGTCGATGACAAAACAATATTTTGATGAGCATAACTTGAAGTCAACTGTCAGGGTCATCAGTTCGTAAAAAAAGAATGATTTTTATACTATAGATAAAAATAAGAAAACATCTACAAACTAAACCATTAAAGTTGACAAAACAAACTGAAATAATTGAGACACAAAAGACTCAAAAGAAAAATTGAAAATTTAGAGATTACTTTAGTGGTAACTGACAAGTCTTGGTATTTTTAGGATTTTCCATTACAACATTTGGTATTGGAGGCAAACAAATAAAATATCTGTAGCAAAAGAGATACGCGTTGGCTAAACATTTTCAATTTGGTTTTTTGCTAAGTTTAATTCGTGAACATATTGAGAAATGAAATATTTGTTATTGTAATATGACGGTGGAAATTTTGATGCGCACTCATTAAACTAATTTTAAGTTATTGCTATCTCCTTTCAACGATAATAATAGGAAGAGACAAAACACTTTTAGTGCTGTCAGATTAGACCGTACACGACAATCGACAATTCTACAGACGTTTAATCTATAAATCGGAAAATGTTGATTAAAAACATCCCGATTAGACACCAATCTGACATGTCTAAACTGTTCCATCTCTTTTGTTTTTGTTTCATTTGAGAAAGATAGCATGCATCTAGAATAAGTTTGGTTTGTGAACAGCAGAATCACCACACACACACACACACACACACACACACACACACACACACACACACACACACACACACACACACACACACACACACAAAGCTAAAAGCTACAATAACGCGAACTAAAAAACTAAATAAACGAAAATAATTACAAACAAAAATTAAAAAGTCTTGCAACATTGGTCTATCACTGGAAAATATCTCAGTATTTATTGAAGCATGGTCCTCACTGGTTTGCAGTACTCTGCATTTGATATTAGTAAGAGGCTAGAAGTTCATGCCAGTTTGCAAGATAGTACCTCTAAATCTAAACACAATAATGGCAAGATTTGACATTATAGCGGCAGAAACAGATAAGGTTGAATATTAAAGGAGCTTTTCTCTGTGGATAGACTAACATTAATTTATTAGATACAGGGGATCTGTGTCATTTAAATTTTTAACGTGCATTTTGTTAAAAGTTTTAATTATACCAGTGTTTTGAGTTTCTTAATAAAACTAATTGCAATAATACAAAGTACAGTTTATCGTTATCGGCCATGATAATCTTTTAGGAGTTCTTTACAATTGATGTAATAACTAAAGTACGTGTGTTTGTTATGTTACCTTACCTTTAAGCATTTCGATATAAATTTTAATGAAATTCAATTTGCTATTTAACCATAAGTAAAAACTCCTAGTTCTAACATAAGCAAAGGACATTTTTTTTAAAATAACCTCCAAAGAACTTTAATAGAGAATGCAACTATTCTACGCTGGCAAAGACATAAATAAACAATTCGTGGCTTAAACAATATAAGGTGAATTTTGAATTGACGTTGCTGAATAATTATTTGTCAACGATTTTCAGTTACTGGTGGTGGCCCATTGGTCGAAATTCGAACATAATAAATTTTAATATCTTGTTGATAAGAACGACATTTTCATTTCTCAATACCAAATACTTTGTTTCCAAACTTTTTAGTGCGCCATCTGTGATCTTTTATCGTTATTATCAATACATTTGTTTGTGTGTGTCAAATGCATGGTAGTGTGGGTAATGTTTTATTTATTGATTTTATGTACTTTATAAGCATTATTATTGAAAAATATTAGCGTTCTGCACTTCTCCTACACATAAACTATAAGTGTGTCAAATTTTCTGCTCCTGCATCCGTGCAATTTTCGTAAAAAGGGGTCCAAAGTTTTGGCATTACGTATTAATATATAGATTAACTTTTATTCTTCTTATTAAATGCGTAACACCAAGGTTTTAGGTCATCTTACAGATAGATTGGATTTTTGATCTAAAAATCAGTGTGTGAGTCCCTCAGTCACAAAAAATTTAGACACTAATATAACAATCACTGCCTCAACTACACAGTGTAAGGCTGCGATTCCGATCCGGTCGTAGTTTTAAAAAAAAGGTCGACGCGCACAAATACTACTTGTATAGTTCATGTGAATAAAGTTTTTTTCTGATTCTGATACTACAAGTATTAAATTTTATATACTACTCGTACGTAAAGTCTGAAGTTGCAATACATGTGGCCATTTTCATGTTCAGTTCAGTTTCATGTTCATGTGTTTCAGTCGCCTCTGCGGTCCGGGTGTTGGATTTGACTTCATGTGGTCTCGGGCTAGAATCCCGGGTTGGCTAACAAAAAGTAAATTGGAATTTTCCAATTTTCTAATAAAAAAAAATGTTGGTCGGGATTGGAAACGTGCCCGGTTAGCAATAGGCTTGCTACCTATCACATTATGGGACTTAGTATCTTCGGCTAGTCGTGGGAGCCCTGGTTGTGCGTCTGCCTACCTTTTCGGGGATATGGGCATGAAGATACTTTTTTTTTCATTTTCATGTTCGTAGCTTACATAGTTGTCGCCCGGCTTAGTTTTAGATTCAACATATAGTTTTATAAAGAATAATAATATTCAAGATTGTATTTTTAACGATTTTCTATGTTATTAATAAATTAATATATTTGCACAAGACAATGTGGTGAAATGTAATGGTTCGTTACGTATTTTAAGTAAGTACTTTATAGTTTCTAATTAGTTGCTTTTTACAAAAAATAACATCGAAGCATATACGAAATTAGCTTAAAGTGAATTTTCGCATTTCAGTAGTAATTGACTGCTTCAAAGGCTATCTAAATATATCGTACGACCTTATTACTATGAAAATTTGTTGTGGTCTTTATACGTCTTTGTGTCATTTTGCGTCCAGACAGATAATAATGATGGAAGTTTTATTGTGTAGGTATATATTATGTATCTGGTATGTTTATTTACTAAAAAGAGTAGGTTTGTAATGTTTAGTATTTAATTTAAGAACAGTCTACAATATTTATGCAAACAAGTAAAGTTAAATTTGGTCAAACTCTGAAAAGGCTGTAAGTAGAGAAACAGGTAATAAAAATTTAATTTTAATTAAAAAATATACTGGTAGGTAAACTAAGTGAACCGACCTACAAAATTACGTTCCATAACAGTAAATTGGCATTAAGAAATAAACTAACGTTTAAATAGTGAACTAAATCACATAGAATTATTTTTCTCCTTGTCTTTTACAAGGGAATTCCAAAGTTATTGAAAGTCCACTTTTATTTTCTTTACAAGTCAGTTTAATACGATAATGAAGAAAAGGATTCCTCATTTAACAGCTCACAAGGTGGAGTATCCTAAACATCCATATAATTCCATTTAAGCGCGGAAAAAGTAAAAAAAGCAAATCGTGACAGCCCTATTCCGACGTCCTAGCAACACGGTTCACTGAGGACACTGCCCTTAGATTGCAGAAATGTACAAAAGGACCCCACTTACATCTCCTGTGACCCTTATCGTGAAGCTATAAAGTTGTTTTTACATTTTAAAGTGGTAAAGATAAAATTGTATTGGAATAGAATTCTTAGCGCATTTGTGCACGTCAGTCAGTCTCTATAACAATGGGATAAGGGTTAGTTTGTTTATTTTCTACTCGTATAGATGATTTGTCAGCACTTTACTGTCGAGATCCTGCTGTGCGTTACTATGGGTTGTCGAAGGAAAATAGACAAAGAATACTTAATGTTCTTTCGAGTGTAAGGACGTATTTCTCTTTAATTTCTTTCCAAGATGTCGGCTGAGTGGTTGGGTAATAAAAGTATTCTACACAATATTATTGCATTGCTTGATAAATAGGTGCAAATCAAATGAGTAGAGCCGCAGAATGTTATTCTGTAGTTTTTTTAATATTTATTAGAGTTTATTAGTGTTAATTTTTTTATGAAATACAAAAAATAAACCTATAACTCCAATATGTATCAAAAATATGGTAATAGAGATATTCAGAATATGAAAACAAATATGGTAGAAATGGTATAATTTTACAAAAAATAAATAAAAATCTAATGAAATATTGAATGTGAATTGAATGTCAAAATTGTAAATTAAATAAATATTTCTAATCTTGAAAAACGTGAATTACAATGTCGTAGTTTGCAGGGTTAGCGAAACCGCGAGTGCCATTGTATTTCCTATTTTTTTATACATACAAACTGACAGCACATGAAAATGGACAAGCCATTTAAATGGAGGATAGGGCAGACCACTTAAATGCAATTACAATATTTTTTTGAACAAAAAAACGAGTTGAGTATAATATATAAGTAAAGTAGACTAAATTTTTTTTCTAAAATTTTGCATTTAACATTTTTTTAGTATTTTAACATAACAGTGATGTTGTATATCCAGAGATATCAACTTATCTTTTCTAATTAAAATACACTCTGTGGTGTTAGCATTTATACAACAACCGACAAAAAAGGTTTGCTTTAATTATCTTAAAATTCAAAATTAACAAATGGAAAAAAAGTAGATTATTTTTTTAAACTAAAACTCAAGTAAAACTAATCCGGTATTGGATCCGTAACAAATTTAATTACAAGAAGAAAGCGCGCGGAATTACCATCCCAAGAACGAAGCAACGCGTAATGGGATTTCAGTAAGGCATTCGACTTGATCTATAATCGAAAACCAGTATTAGCACCGTGGCTTTTTTGTTTTGCATTGTTTGTAGACATGCCTCCTAGTGATGGGCTTGATTAATCGACAGCAGTTCACTAATAAAGTGCTGGGGGCTCTTAAGCACTTATGTGTATCTAGTACGATGATTCTTGAATGTAACTAATTTTATTACAATTGCGTAAAGAACAAATAAAATTATCTGAGCGCATTGCTTTTCTTTGTGCTTTTTTTAGTATCGTGCTTTGTTTCTATTGAATATAAGTTGTTTTTTTATTGAATCAGGCGTTACATTGCGGAAATCCATTGTAACAGATGTAAAATAAGCCTTTAATTTGCTAATTCCGCGTAAGCAGTGTAACTGTTGTGGGAAATAATTCTTCAAACGACACAGAGTGTGACAAGCCTAACTGAGGTTCCCACCACCCACCTCCGCGACCAGAACACGAATATAGGAAGAGCTCGGGAAACAATCCAGATTATCACGCTCTCTCTGGATCTGGAAGGAAGAGCTCGGGAAACAATCCAGATTATCACGTTCTTCTCTGGATCTGGATTGTTTCCCGAGCTCTTCCTATATTCGTGTTCTGGTCGCGGAGGTGGGTGGTGGGAACCTCAGTTAGGCTTGTCACATTCTGTGTCGTTTGGAGGATTATTTGCCACAACAATTACACTGCTTACGCGGAATTAGCAAATTAAAGGCTTATTTTACATCTGAATATAAGTTGATACAATTTATTTGTAAGTTTTTAAACTTGGAATATTCAATTCCCTTATTTAAATATTTTTTTAATGTGAAAAAAAGATTTTTCAGAAAATGTTTTTGAACGAGGTTGATGCTTGATGCTAATGGAATTGTGTGTCGGGATGAGATGATCTCATTGCCCGCTGGTACAAAACAGGATTATTTCAGAAATGGTAGAGCACTGTAGGTATAGCAGCTCCTTGGATTAATTATTTTGCAAATAGTATGCGAATATTTTATGTAAGGATTTGTTGTTATTTACAGGTTTGTCAGGATCGTGAGGTCTGGCACTCGATACTCTCTGCCTACCCCGTAAGGAACTTGGCGTGAAGATATGTATGTATGTAAGGATAACACGTGAACTGAAAAATCAGGGACAGAACGCTGGTGATTTTAAGCGAGTATTCAGATTACTGAAAGGTTTCAAACTATGACGTAATAAAATAGTTGCTTAAAGATAGCAGAAACTAAAAGAGAAAGTGTCGAATATAAATTGCTTTTTGTCTTTAACTTAGTGATTCTGTTGATAGCAAAAAAACATTTACGCTATTTTTGTTAAACTATAAAATAACAGATGCATTAATACTAAAAAAATGATGAAAGTGGAAATGAAAAACATGTTATCAATTTGCCCTGTATCATGTACTAGTTGTTCCCGCGAACTTTGTACCGGCCGTTCAGTTTGTATGGGAAAATTAAAACATTGTTTTTCCCAGTTTCCTCACAATCGAACAGGATAAAAAGTATCCTTTGTCCTTCTTCCGGTTCTAGGCTATCTTTCTTATATATGTCGAACATCACTTTCTTATATATGTCGAATATTTTCAATAACAATTTCATTTCTACAAATTTTAAAGAATTTTAAATAGGTATTTCGCCACAGCACTTGAATCCTCAGTAGCTAAATGTTTAGAGCAATCGTCGGCTTGAGACGAAAGGGTACAGGTTCAAATCCTGTCTGGGGTGAAACTTTTCCTTTCTTTAAAATGTATAAAAGTTTAATCCAAGCAAATGCCAAAATTAAAATAATTCGTTTTTTCATAGCCTCTAAAGCAAGGGTGGGCAAATACTTTTGACCGCGGGTCGAAAAGTTAAAAAAAAATCTAGTGGAGGGCCAGTAAATTATAATTAATCTTGAGGCGAGCCGGTTTGTTAAAACACCTAAAATAGCAGTAAATATTACGATTATAAAACGTTGTATAAAGATAACATAAGGCATTTTTTTATTTTACAATCCTTTGTTAAAACAAAATCTATTGATGAAGTCTTAACATATGAAATACGCAATATATATGTTTGAAGTATAGATTCAGTATCATAGTTGTTCAAATTTCAATATTCTTTTAACATTTTAACCATATTTTTTTAAGGAGGTTCATATTTTTTCTAAAAAAAAACCTCGGCGGTCCGGATTAAAACCTCTCAAGGGTCGGATCCGGCCCGCGGGCCCTGATTTGCCAACCCCTGCTCTAAAGAGTCTATCGTCATCGTAATTCGTAATACGTAGCATCGATGGAATTATGTGTATATAATAGTAACGCCTCATTACTTGTATATAAACAATGGCTTTACTTACGGATTACGGTTCGTTGATTATAGGGCTATGTAATTAAATGTTACTTTTTACTATGTAGAATATACTGCCTGATCATTTGCCTGGCACACAGCAGGCTGAACGGGTACTCAGTGTATCATACCATAGTTCCAACATCGAGTTCCAGCTTGGAACTTAAAGTTGTCGCTGATTGTGGTGGTCACAACAGGCTCAACTTAAGAGATAGGCAATTGACGATAAAACTTTTCAGTGTCTGCCGGCGACGTGTACTGTCTAAGATCTGATTACTTGTTTAATTAAAAAAAAATAACATACATTTCCTTGAGGATCGATGAGTTGCGCGTACTTCGGCGCCTTCGCTTTGCTGCCGTCAGCGAAGACCCCGGCCAATCGCAGAGGCGTCCCCGGTCGAGCTGCCGCACGTTCATACTGAGCCCCTACACGTCCGTTCTCTGTGAACAAACTACTCTATGTATTTCTTAGTATTTGTCATTTAGTAGCCGAAATTAGACCGCAGCTTGTAAATACAAAAAAATCCCCGTGTTATTCCGGTTCTATGTCCCTCAGTTACATTATAACAAAAAATAAATAAAAAATTAAATAAATAAAATACAACTCGAGTTTATTTCTCTTTCTATTTCGTAATTTTCTCTGAACAAGTTACACAAATTGAATCTAACCCCAAAGTAAACCAATTATATGTTTGTGTTATGGGTGTTAGTCAACGATTCTAATACATATAAATACTTAAATAGATACCAGAATAAATTGAATAAACACCCAAGCCAAGAAATGCAAATACCTAAATGTTCATCACACAAATGCCTGCCCCTGTCGGGAATCGAACCCGAGCCCTGCGGTTGATCGGTGTGGTTAGGCGTGTACGCTAGCCACTCGACCAACGAGGCGGTTATTTCATTCAATTTTGATACGCATTGTACAAAGTTTATAATATGAATAAAAAAATGAAACAGAATAGTAGATTGAACATTTGTTTAATGTAAATACCGTCTCACTAGTAAACAAAGACTAATGTTAAGTAGATATTATCATCTGTAACATGGTGTAAGAAAGACTATAAGACCTTGAACCTTGGGGTACTTTTGTCTATTTTTATTAATAAGACAGTAGATGTCTACCGCGTCTACGCTCGCTTTTTTCAATTATTAAGCTATACTGAGGGAACCCGTTGTCATGTCAACATGTCAGGATAAAAGTATCCTATGTCACTCTTCAGCCTCCTAACTATCTCCACACATATGTAGCATAACATGACTCCATTGCGAAGCGAAAGGACAAATAAACAACAAGCTTTCGCATGATGTACATTTGTACATCATGCGAAACATATATAATAAACAACATCATAACATCATAACATCATAAACATATATAATAAACAACAAGCTTTCGCATGATGTACAAATGTATATCATATTGAAGTAAAAATAATAATTTGTTATACTCTATACCTGAAGTTGGTCGCGCTCTGTAAGCCGTGATAGCTCGAGGGGAGACGAGGGCGAAGGCTCTACTTCGTAACAGTGCTGCAATGGAGCCCCGCGCCGTCGCTTGTGCACCACCGCGACAGCCACAGGCGGAGAACCAACCTGGAAAAACACTCTATGTAAGAATTTTGTATAAGGGATCATTAGGCGATAGGTTTCCACCTATCAAATTGTAAGACTAAGCAGTACCTTCGACTAGTCGTGGATGCTTGTAGCTCTCCCTACCTGTTTGAGAATACAGTATTCAAGAAACAAAAACATTAAGAATATGCTTCTTGCGACGAGTCAAATATACACATAATATATAAATACAACCACTGTATGTCTATAAACCACTGCCAGATCCCTTAAGGCATTTTTAAGAATCGTAATACGATTTTAGCTTCACTGAAAAGAAAATCCTCGAAACAATACAGTTTTACAATTTAAATTGCAGGTGATCACACACGTGACTTGATAATAGCATGACTGATATTCCTTTCATTACGTCCATGCTTCCACCAAAGATGTGTTGTCACATTTTGAAAATTTACTAGATTTTCCGGTAATTTATATGCCTATTGAATTCTTGCACTTTAACCCTTCATTTCAAAAAGCTGCCGTCGCAACACCAGGAGTATCACTGACGCATCGCTGGCCTTTTAATAAAGACCGATAGTGGTAGAGTTCCGTACTACAGATTGTCTAGGTAAAAATCCACAGCGCCATAATGACAGTGACATGTGTCATTGTCCGAAGCATCTCGTCCACTAGACGACGAGTTACCTACAACCCTTCTTTTTATGATATTGGAAAGCAAACAAGCAGACGGATTTCCTGATGGTAAGAAATTCACGCCGCCTAGAGACACCAAAGGTGGTAATGGTGCGTTGCCAACCTGAGGCCAGGATGTTAGGCCTCGTGGGAAAGTAAGTTTACCGGCTAACTAACCCTCCAAACCGGAACACGTCATGCCGTTATGGCGGCAGGAATAGGTAAGGCGGTGGTACCAATCCGGGCGAGTCGCTGCGAAACTCTACCACCTAGTCAGATCTCACGGTGTTAGTGACGATAAGCCTATGCTCGCCTTTTACGAGCTGCCTGGTAGGAAGGCAGATGGTCTATTCTGCAAAGGAGCCCGGACCAACACGGTATGCTATATATGGGATATGGTGTCTACAGGCTTGTACACC